>WOXC01011842.1:0-239091 GCA_011680675.1 Gymnobelideus leadbeateri | reverse complement strand
TATATTTGAAACATTTAATGTTAAGACCTCGAATTTCAGATCCATTTCCTTCCTCCCTTGTCACCCATTCCCTCTGGGGAGATAAGTAATTCAGCATATGTTGTACATGTCTAGCTATGCAAAACATTATCATAGTAGATATATTGTACAAGGCTGCTTATAATTCCCTCCCACCCATCCCACCCCCACCTGGTCCATTCCTATTTGATCCTGTGCCTCTTCTATAGTGGGTACTTCCAACCTCCCCTCCCCCCAAGGATGTCCTCCCATCCATCATCCCTCCTCTCATCCCCCTTCCCCCTATTCTGCTGCAGGTTGAGATATCCCATTTAGTATGTATGTCATTCTCTCCCTGAACCAAATTCAATGAGAATGTAGTTTTGCCTTTTTTGCCTTCCTATTCTCCCCCTCCCTTGCAACCACTTCCCCTTGCCTCTTCTACATGAGATAGTTTACCCTACCCTGTCTCTGCCCATCTCCTCTTCCCACTTTCCTCTCTCACCTAATAATTTCATCCCTTGAGTATTCTCCCTTCCCAACAAATTCAACCTATGCCCTCTATCCATATATAACTGTAAACATATATACACACATTCACTTATGTATTCATATGACCACACACCCTTCTTCCAATATTTTCATAGTGAGAAAGATATCATCAGTCACAATTATTGCTTTTCCATATAGGAATGTAAATAGTTCAACTTTGTTAAGTTCCTTTTGATTTCTTTTCCCTGATTACCTTCTCAGGCATCTCTTCCTTCTTGTGTCTGGATATCAAATTTTCTATTCAATTCTGGTTTTTTCCTCAAGAATGCTTGAAAGTCCTCTATTCCACTGAATGACCATATTTTCCCCTGAAACATGATACTCAGTTTTGCTGGGTAGGTGATTCTTGTTTTTAATCCCAGCTCTTTTGCCCTCTGGAATATCATATTCCATGCCCTTCAGTCCCTCAGTGTAGAGGCTGCCAGGTCCTGTGCTATTCTGATTGTGTTTCCACAATATTGAAATTGTTTCTTCCTGGCTGCTTGGAGTATTTTCTCCTTGATCTGGGGATTCTGGAACCTGGCTATAATATTCCTGGGAGTTTTCTTTTGGGATCTTTTTCAGGAGGTGATCTGTGGATTCTTTCAACCTCTATTTTGCCCTCTGGATCTAAAACATCAGGGCAGTTTTCCTTGAGAATTTCTTGAAGGGTGATTTCTAGGTTCTTTCTTTGATCATGGCTTTCAGGTAGTCCAATAATTTTTAAATTGTCTCTAATGGATCTGTTTTCCAGGTCAGTGGTTTTTCCCATGGGGCTTTTGGAGCAGGACTTCTGACCTCACAGTCCTTTTCCCACTCTATGCCCCCAAAATAGGAGTCTAGGGTTGCATTTTTCTGTTTCCTTTGCCTTGGCATGTTGCCACTTAATTGCTTGACTTTTGGGCTTGTTGCCACACTATGGCTTTAAGGCCAGATAGAGGAATTTTCGTCCCGAACGTGTGGGGGCAACTTCCGTTTCTGGCAAGCTGTAAACCCACCCACGACTTCCACCCTAGATCACAATCCAGATCCAGGGAGGTTAAAGCAAGAGCGATTACCCCACAAGACTGATCGCTGGATCTCCCTACAGTTCGCAGGCCAGGAGCTGGAGCTGCCTCTGAAAACTACAGAATGGTGTGTCTTCTCAGGGGCTTCTAGCCCCCAGGGGAGGGAGCCGAAGCATTCCCCAAATACTGGTCCCAAAGTCCATAGGGCACTAACCTCTCACTTTTTCCTAGGCATGTCTGTGTTTATAATTCTGAAGTCGCCACAGCTGCTGGTGTTCTGGGCTCCCCCCAGCTGGCTGCTGGCCCTGCCGCCCTGGGGCTAAAACCTCGGCTCACTGGTCCTTCCTGCAGGGCTGCTGGGCTGTCCTCAGTGGGAGGTTAGCTTCTCTGTGTCGTTCTGTGGGTGCTGGGGCTCCAGAGGTTGTTCAGAGTCCCCTTTTACATAGTTTCGGGGGAATCTGGGGGCAGAGTGGCTTGGATGAGCTGTTTCTACTCCGCCATCTTGGCTCCGCCCCGGGTATTCTTTTTTTAATCTCAGTTGCATTGGTGTCCCTCTTAATTCCTAAGTTCAGTGTTTTGTGATTCCTTTAAGTAGTGTTTTTAATGTATTTTAAATTATTTTCATATTTGTATTTTATATTTATAAAATATATTTTTATTTTATATTTACAAAAAGTACATTTACATGTAATTCTCAAGGACACAAATCGAAATCTCAGAAAACAAAACGAGCTTGCAAGTCCTTTGCAGGGGCAGGGCAGTGCAAGAGAATTCAAAAAGATCATGGTATAGGTTAGGAAAAATGAAAATTGGGAAGGAATAATACTTTAAGCACAAAACATAAAGATAGGTTTACCTCTTCCTTTAAATATGATATTTAAAAACATTTGTTGCATTATTTTATTGTTCCTTGACAACATTTTTCCTTTTTCTTTATTTTTAAAATACTTGCCACTGGGAAATAGGATTCTTTGTAGAATTTTGCCCCAATGTATTTTTAAAAATAAAATTTTATATATACATACATATATATATATATATATATAGTTTATTTTTACATTAACTGTATTTCCCAATATGTCTATCTCCTTTTCTCTTCTCATACAGCCATCACTTCTAACAAAGAATTAAAAAAAATAGAAAAACAGTTCAGCAAAGCTACCCAACATGTTGAAAATGTTTTATGTTATCTGTAGTGTTCTATATCTATAGTCTTCCAGTTTTGCATTGAAGGAAGGGATCAGATTTGGTTATTATATTTTCATAGTTTTGTGTGTTTTGCTCTTTCGCTTTACATTGTTGTCATTGTAAACATTTTTCTTTCTGATTCTGCTTACTTAATACTGCATCATTTTATGTAAGTTTTTTCATGCATCTCTGTATTCACTACATTCATTGTTTCTTTTGGTACAGTAATATTCCATTACATTAGTGTACCTCAGTTTGTTCAAGTATTTCCCAAATGATGGGAATCTACCTTATTTCTTTGTTTTTGGTATTACAAAAACTGCTGCTTTGAATATTTAGGACTAACATAAACCTTTTGAAGAACAGCAGATGAGATCTTGAAGATTAGTATAGAAATGCAATGTTTTGTAGTTTATTTATACTATGTGTTGAATGCTTAAAGAAAGCTTACTTTCTAAGGGAAGCCTTTGGTAAATAGTTTTGTAAATTGAGGATTTCTTTTGTAATATAAATATTTTTTTTTTGTAAATTTTTATTTTTGTTTGCTATTTGAAGTAGCTAATGATGCAGTAGAGAAATTGTTGGTTCTGGAGTTAGCAAGACCTGGGTTCAGATATGACCTCAGACACTTTAGTAGCTGTGTGACCCAGGGCAAGTCACTTAACCACTCACTGTTTGCCTAGTTTCGTTGACTGTCAAATGGGGATAATAATAGCACCTATTTTCAGGGTTGTTGTGAGAATCAAATGAAAAAATATTTATAAGTGTGTTTAGTATGGTGTCTAGCATGTAGTAGACTTATTCCCTTTCTTTCCCCTTCTTTTGTTATGGATTCATATGACAAAGGCCTCTGTGGCTATAGTAGAATGTTTTGAATGCCTCATAACAAAGGTGGTCTATAAATCTGAGACAAAAACATTTAAGATTAGTTTACTCTATAGTGTTTGTAAATCACTTTATTTATTTATTTTGTGTGTGTGTGTGTGTGTGTGTGTGTGTGTGTGTGTGTGTGTGTGTGTGTGGTTTAATTTGTTTATGTCGTTCCTTCCTACTGATAATCTCCTGGGCAATTAAAATTTTTTTTAGAAGTTTTCTTATTTGAGATTTAATTTATATTGTGTTGTATTATAGGGTTAAAGATTTATAGCTGGAAGATAGAGATCACCTGTTCCCACCTTCTCATTTGACACATGGAGAAAATTAGAACCAGAAAGTAGACAAGGGGAAAGGGGAAAGAAATAAGATTTATATGTATAGTGCCTGCATATGCCAGGCACGTGCTAAGTGCTTTACAGATACTTTCTTACTGATTTAGTAGTAAGAAGCACTGTCTTCCACAATTAACCTAGAATAAGAAAAAGGGGGAAAGGGCAGTTTGAAGGGAGAGAGCTAGCACTAGTGATGCCACTGTAGAAGAGTAAAAAGGGAAGTTTAGAGGGAAGTGTCGATAGGCAGGATAGTCTTGAAAGTGATGTGTAGAATTGGCTGCCTACTTTAAGAAAAGCAAGAGATTTGGTAGAGGTTCATGATTTCACAAAGAACCTTTTCTTGGTCACCTCCTGTATGAAAGAAAACGCCCCCCTTTGGAGTGTTTTAGTATAAAAAAAGTTTCGATAAAACAGGAGGTATTGCCCTGGTGTGAGCCAGAGTCCTGTGGTGCCAAACTTTGCTCTTTCTGTTGCCTAGTGCCTGCCACCTCTTCACAATGAAAACGGAGACGTCTAGACTCCTCCCCGTTTTACAGGATGCACTACAGTGTAGCAGCAGTAGTTATGACATGAGAAAAAATGTAGAATACTGATTTGTATGCTCTAAGAAGGAAGTGGTTGAAAAGGGAGGAAAACGTTATTCAGGGATTAGAATCATTTTGCCTTCTACATAGCCAGGAAGCTAGAAAGTTGATTTTTTTTTTTAAGTTGTCAGAGATAGAAAGGACCTGTTCTTTTTCAAGTTTTTGGTGATCAATGAAAAATTATTTTTATTACAGGGCTTTGAGAAAAAAAATGTCATAAGGGTATATATTACTGATCTTTAAAGGACATCCTCTCCAGGACAATGATAACTCCTATTTCTTGTGAATAAGAACTTGAAATATTTAGAAATGAATGCCTTTGTGCAATTTTATTATGTGTTTGGATGTGATAGTTGTTTTTGAAAATAATAGTTTGGAGGTACAGGAAAATAAAACTATAAGGAGATTCATGAAGTGATATTTTTAAAAATTTTATTGTTCTTAATTATTTCTCTTTAACAGGGAGTTTTGAAAAATAAATGGTCAATACTCTACCTCCTGCTTAGTCTCAGTGAAGATCCACGAAAGCAACCAAATAAGGTAAATGTTTTTATATTAGTCCAGCTTCTTGTTGTCTTTTTAAAAGAGCCATTAAATATTTTTTTTCTGGTGATGGTGAAAGGGCAAAGGGAGATTATCACACAGATTTAAAACAGGGTAAACAAATAAGAAGTGGAGATATCAAAAGTATATGAGAAAAGTAGACAATCTGTCAATTCATGGGAATTTACAATTAAAAAAATCAAAGCTACCTTTATAATTTGACATACAAGTAAAGGTGGTAGCATGCTGAACTTATAGTCATGAGGATTTAGGTTTTATTACTTGCTGTGTGACTCTTTCAGCTTGAGTTTTCCCATTTGTAAAATCAGGATAATAATAGCAGGAGCAAAGGAAATAATGTATATGAAGTATGTTTTAATGTGCCATATAATCAGTTATTATTTAAAATTTTTTTTCAAAATTGACATAATAATTTCCTGGTTAAATGCACACTTGGTTTACTGTGTGACAACATAAACCATTAATGAATTACTTATTTTTTAATGAATTTGAATTGAATCATATATTTTGAAAGTGTAGAACATGTATTAATCCTACAATCACAGGATTTTTAGATGTAACTTTGAGGCCTTCTAACCAAGCTTCTTTCTTTTTTAGATAAAGAAACTGAAGCTCAGAGAGGTTAATTAACTTGCCCAGAGTCACATCTGATAGTATCAGACCATTGTTTCCTGATTCTTAGTCCTCTTCTTTCTGTTAATCTATACTTTAGGATTCTGGTAGCTCAGACTTCTCATTGTGGTCATAATCTATATTATATTAGTGATATTTGCAGATATGTGATTTTTGTATAACTTTGACTGCCCTGTGCCCTTTAGAAGCCATTAGAATATTTCAAATATAAGAATTTGGGATTTTAATATTTTACAGCATGCAAATTTCACTAGACCATATTGAAAAAAAGATTATATGTTTTGAGTTTTATGGTTGCCTGAATTCTGGTAAGTAAATGTTTCTACCATTCAGCTATTTGACATAATTATTCATAGAATTTAAACATCTTGTTAAAATTTTACCAGTTTATGTATAGCTTACTTGAATTTGAATTAACTCATTTACTTTATTAGCAAACTAGACACTCAAGTGCAACAAATGGAAAGGATATAGGAACCTGAATTTTGTCCGCAAATATTTTGAAGAAAATGTTAATTACTTACTATGTTTTTATTTAGAATTTGTTTTTTTGTTTTTAAGGTTTCTAGTTATGCTACACTATTTGCTCAAGCATTACCAAGAGATGCCCATTCAACTCCTTATTATTATGCCAGACCTCAGAGCCTCCCACTGAATTACCAAGATCGGAATACCCAGTCTGCACAAAGTTCTGGCAGTATGGGAAGCAGTGGAATCAGCAGCATAAGCATGTATGCTCTGAATGGTCCAACACCAACACCACAGTCTCTCCTTCCAGGGTAAATCCAAACTTAAACTTTGGTTTCCTGGTGGTGAACCAAAAAATCTGTTATTTAGGCAACTTGTCTTTGAGAGTCCTCTTATGTTAAGCTACTTTTAGATCATTGGGTATATTAAGTAGAAATTTGTACTACTTTCAAGTTTTCAGAATATTTATTTATTTTCTAACAAAAACGTATGTTATTCAAGGATTCAATTTAAAAACAGACCTCACCAAACCATACCAGTTACTATGTAGTGAGTTACAAAGAAAATAAAATCATGTATATTCTTCAAAATCAATAATATTGGAGGGAGGAAAATATTGTTTTCAAGTACTCTTTTTAATGTAGTATCAAGTTTCAGGGTTACTCACTGTTCTTTGTGAAAGTCAAGCAATATTTTTCTCCTGTTATTTCTTTTTTTTTAAAACTTATTTTGAAATTTATTATTTATTTTAACATTCCATTAAATTTTTTTAAATTCTGAATTCTTCCCCTTTCATTCCCCTCCTGCCTATTTTGAAGACAAGAAATGTGATGTTAATTTTACATATGATATCATACAAAACATATTTTCCATGTTATAAAAGAAAACAGACAAAATAACTCAAGAAAAAAATAAAGTAAAAAAAGTATGCTTTGATCTGTATTCAAACTCTTATTAGTTCTTTCTCTGGCTGTGAATAGCATTTAATTTTTATTATATTGGCTTGACCTATCCATGAGCAATTCCTATTTAGATCAGTCTTTATTTGTGTGAATAGTATTTTATAATTCTTTTCATATAGTTCCTGGGTTTGTCTTAATTTTTAATATTATTACAGTAGATCATTTAAAAATTTTGTATGATATTATAGAATGTGAACTGAAACATTTTGGTAATTTTACTAGATTGCAATTTCTATGAGGTCAGTGTCTTTTTATCTTGTGTAGAGACTAAATACAATATAGTTCTTCAGGTACTAAGTAGATAGCAAATCCTTATAAATCTGTGTTTATTAAATTGAATAAAATTACAAATTAAAAGTTATCACAAACTTTTATATCATGGGATTCAAAAATTTTATTGCTACCATTAAACCTAAAACACTTAATTATTACTAAAAGCAAATATTGGCACTACTAGTATAGTATTTTTGGCAAATTGTATATGTATTGTTTCTAGATATTCTGCCCTTTTTGAAGGATGAAGGTCTGTGAAGTATTATCTGTAACAGTTTGAGCACGTATTGATATGGCATGGAATTATCATAATAATTAGGTATCAGTAAACCGTTCTGTTTAACGTGACGCCATGTTTAGCCAAAAAATTTAGAGAATGAGAATATGAAGTAATAGGAGGAGGGTGTTGTGCTTTACCATAGGACTTCTGATGACACTGTTGGTCAGTGCTTTGGCCATATTTTCTCTCTCTCTTTTTTTTAAAGCGGCAGTCAAAGTCAAATGACCCTTGCCCAGGGTTATGCAGCTTGTAAGTGTTAAATGTATGAAGCTGGATTTGAACTTTGGTCATATTTCTTTAATCTTTGAGTTGTTTTTCTTTACCATGTTACTGTCCTTGTATAAGTTTTTCTTCTATTACTTCATTGTGTATCAGTTCATACTTTGCTGGATTCTCTGGAATGCTCTTTCATAATTTCTTGTAGTAAATAACATTCCATTATATTTTTATATTATATTTATATACCAAATTTATATTATATAACATTTATATACCCTTATATTTACATATGAAAATTTTTTATTCCCCAGTTGACAGGTACCCCATTAGAAGGCAAAGGAGCTAGGATTACAATAAAAAATTTTACCCAGTAAAACTGAATGTAATTCTTCAGGGGAAAAGTAGACTTTTAATGAAATTGAGGACTTTAAAGCATTACTGATGAAATGACCAATGCTGAATAGAAAATTTGACATTAATACAGAAGACTGAAGGGAAGCATAACAGTTTGAACAAGAAAGAGTTATCATAAAGGATTCAATAAAGTTAAACTATTTATATTTCTGTATGGGAAGATGATACTTGTAACTTCTAAGAACTTTGAAATTATTAAGGCAGTTAAAAGGTGTATATACAGAGACAGAGGGCATGGATATGAGTTAACTCTGATGGGTAATTTCCTTCTCCCCTCCATTAAAAAAAGCTGATGAGAAAGAGCTACATTGGGAACAAGAGAAAGAATGGAGAAAATTATCTCACTTTATAAAAGAGTTTCAAAAGAATGAGCTTTTACAGTGGAGCAGAAAGTGTATGTGGGGGGAGAGGGAGATGGGCAATGCTTCAATGCTTGAACCCTCACTTTCTTTGGAATTGGTTCCAAAAGGAAAGAACATATGTATACTTTCTCTCTGGCATAGGAATCTGTCTTACTCAGTAGGGAAATGGGAGAGAAGAGGTGGGAGGAGAGAGAGAAAAGGATAAACAGAAGAAAATAGGGAGAAAGCTAAATACACAGTAATCGTAACTGTGTATATGAATGGGAGGAGCCAACCCATATAACCGAAGTAGATAGCAAAACGGATTAGAAACCAGAAACCAAAAATATTTGTGTACAAGAGACACTTGAAATAGAAAGGTAGTAAATTAAAGGGTTGGCGCAGAATCTAACATGGTTCAACCAAAGTATAAGTATATTGTTGTTGTTGTTCAGTTGTATCTGAATCCTCGTGACTTGTTGTGGTTTTCTTGGCAGAGATATCAGAGTGGTTTACCATTTTTTTACTCCAGTTCATTTTATAGGTGAGGAAATTGAGGCAAACAGCGTTAAGTGACTTGACTAGGGTTACACAGCTAGTAAGTGTCTGAGGCCAGATTTGAATTCAGGTCCTCCTGATTTCAGGGCTGATACTTTATCCACTGTGCCCCGTTGCTGCCCTGGAAGAGGTAAAGTTTTGAGGTAAATATAAGTTGTCTTTTGAACATGCTGAATTGAGAGATATATTGAGATGTAGAAAAAAGCTTTTGATAGATGTCAGGAGAAAGGTTAGGTCAGGATTGGATATTTAGATGGTGGTGTCATCTTAATGTCCAGGGAAAAGAGAGGAGTGCTTAGAAGACAGCAGTGTTATGAAGACCTAGAGAGATGAGAATGTCCACGAAAAGGAAGCGACCTAATTTGTCAGAGGTCACAGAGAGATTAAGGATAGGAATAAGAATAGGACATTAGATATGATGATTAAAACATCATTAATAACTTTGGAGAGAAAAATTTCATTTGAATAAAGTAGTCAGAAGCCAGACTACAGAGTCTTTAGAATTGAATTAGAGGAGTGGAAGTAGTTGTGGATGCCTTTGTCTAGGAGTTTACCTGAGAAGGGTAGGGCAGGTAAAGGATGATAGGACGGTAGTTAGTTGGGATAATTGAATTAAGTTAGGGTTTTTCAGGGACAGTAGAGACAAGGATATGTTTGTAGGTGTTAGGGAAGAAACCAATAGGTAGGGAGGGATTGAAGATTAGAGAGAAAATGGGGATGATAGAGGAAGTAAATACTCTGCTGGAAAGGATGGGATTGAGGACGAGTAGGGAAGTGTTTGCCTTGGCCAAGGAGAAAGTACGCCTCTTCATGAGAGAGGAGGCTGAAGGAGAAAAGTGGGGGAAGACATCAGTGATTTGAGATGAGTAGAAGGGGAGTTTGCATTTCTGTATGGGAAGATGAAACATCTAACTTCTAAGATCTTTATCATTATTAGGGCAGTAAGAAGGGTTGTGTGAGGGCATGGATATGACTTGACTATGATGGAATGGGTCTCAAATAAATGGAACTGTCAATAAATCAACTCTGTTTTTTAGTGAAATATGAGATGTGTTCTTTAGGATATATGGTGGGTTGGTGTGGGGAGGTTTTAGGTAGAAAGAAAAGATTTGGAATAGCTGCTCTAGTTAGTGGGAGGGTGATGTGATTAGCGGCATGGACTATCATTTCTTTGTTGGAGTGTGAGGTCAGGTAAGATTATGCAGTATAAATCGATTATCAGCCTGTTTTCATGGTTTTTTTTTTTTTTTTTTTGCAATTTCCATTCACCAATGTGTGAATTTGGAGTAAAGGTCAAGGATTAAAGGAGGACTCCAAGGTTTTGAGTTTTGCGAGACCAATGATTCATCCTTGCAACTAAGTATAAGTTACCATGCATAGCTGAATAAATTGAAATACAGGAAAAAATGAATATTTAATGGGATAGAGGATTTTCAAGCTTTGGTGATGAAAACACCAAGATTGGATAAGTATTTTGAAATGCAAATAGAAGTCCAGAGAAACCTAGAAATGTAAATTATTTGAGCTATTGGAAGGAAACTTATGCTGATGTAGTGCTACTATTCTAATATAGAGATAAGTTTCCCTTCTGAACCTTAAAGTCTTTGAAGAGTATTGAGGGTGTTAAATAAGAAAAACTGGTCCTCCGGTTGGAATGGTTTTGTTCTGAGGGTTTTAAAGGGGAAAAAAAGGGGCGGTAAATGGAAAACTGAAACCAACAGAAACATTTAAAGATTCAAAACCCCACAAGTATGTGAAGGAGTGAAAAAGAGTTGAGTAGACCTGCTAATTCCCATAATTGGAGTCTGTGAGAAGAAGGTACAAACATGGAAGAAAGTGTTAGGGGTCAGTTATCACATGAAACTCACAGTCCTCTGAACTGGACACAGCCACACTCACATGCTCAGTAGAGAAATAAGAAGGTTGGGGAGGAGGTTAAGAGAGAAGATATCAGGATAAAATAGGTGAAAGAAAAACCTATTCCCTAATTCTGAAGCTATTAGAAAGGAAGAAAATAAAGAAAGAACTAGAATTTATGAGGTTAGGCCTTAGATTGCCTCTCTGGTAATTGAGTAATAGCCAAATTTTAGGATATGAATTTGATGGAATTTTATGCATTGTAAGAAATGATGAAAGAGATAATTTCAGAGAATTCTGTACAATATAAATTAGAAATCCTTTGCAAGATGGTGACCAGAACCAGGAGAATGGTTTGTACAATCGAAGCAACATGTTAAAAAAATAAACAGCTCTGAAATTCTTAAGAATTGATCAAATCAGTGACCAACCATGTTGTCAGGTGATATATGATGAAACATCCACTTCCTGACAGAGAAGTACAGAAAGATAAAACTTCTTTTTGGGTGTATCCAATGTGTGGATTCATTTTCCTTGGCTCTCCTTATTTACTCAAAAGTTTTTTTAGCCTCATTTCTTAACTGGGAGAGGAGATAAGGGTTAGCAGTAGTGACGACAAATAAAAGAGCACCACTGAAATATTTTTCAAAATGTCCATATGAAAATTAATTAGGAAACACAGAAGCAGGACAGTTTGGAAAATCTTATGTTGAATTTATAATACATTTTAAAAAGTAAGCATTATGAAAAGAAAAATCATGGTTTCATTCAGAGTCTTTTTGTGTTCATGTGTATGGAAATTAACTTTTTGGGGTGTTAAGAATGAAAATTAAAAATAAAAAGAATTTCAGAACCTCTCAAACAGATGCCTGAGACAGTCAGTAAACATTAAGAGTCTGCTATATGCCAGGCATTGTGTTAAGTGCTGGCCAGGCATAAGATAGTAATAACTTCACCATATTTTTATTTTTTTCTGTATGTGAACACAGGCAAAGGAGTGGTAGTGACAAATGAATGGTACAGTACACGGTAAAGTTGACAAATGTCTATCAGCTACATGATTTTCACATATAGGTACAGAATATATTTCTCTTATTAAAGTAAATAAATAGATTTCTCTTTTTAAATAAATATCTGCTCTTTGTGCATGAGGTAATCTGGCACATTTAATATGTGGCTGAAAATCAGAATATTATTTTAGAAATGATTTATTATCTTTTTAGTACATTTATTGGTTAGTTGTAAGTGTAAGATGTGTTTTCATCTTTTTAGACAATCTTATCAAACCACAGGGGTAGGAGATTGCTTTCGACAGCAGTTGGGGTCACGTCTGGCATGGACATTAACTGCAAATCAGCCTTCTTTACAAACCGCTACCTCAAAAGGCCTGCCAAACACTGTTTCTCGTAATGTGACTAGATTAAGAAGAGATGCAGATACAAGTGGTGAGTAAGGATAGATTGCTACAGTTTTTCTAAATCTGCAATGAATTGCTAAATCATGATAATGTAAATCATTACTAAAAATGTGGTGACATTAGAAGTAGAAAAAATGGATGAAATGTGTGTTTCTGAGAGACCAACTTTTAGGTCATGAGAATCCCCCAGTTATTACTTGGAATTGTCTAGAATGTAAGGGTATATAGTGTGCCACTTAGAAATTTGAGGATCCAGAGAACCTAACCCTGTTTGGAAAAATCGTTAGCACCTATAAGAATCCTTCCTTGATTTGCTTTCCTTTGTCTGCCCACAGTAGGAAGAGTGCTTAAAGTCAGAGTAGAAGTCACACAATCCATGGCTTAGAATTAGCAATCATACTTTGCTGCTGTTTTGCTTTTTCTAGATTTAGAGATCCAGATCTTTTCCCATTCTCTCAGTCTGAACTCCATTCCTTACCTATTTCCTCTTGCAGTATTTGAAATTTAAACTCAGATCTTTGCCTAAATACTCAGACTTTGCTTCTTTCTATGCCTTCTTGTTCAGCTTTGATCTCTGAATTCTGAAAGTAATCAGCCTACTCAGAAGAAAAACCTTCCACATATCTTCTTAATTTGGCCTGATATCTTGGACCCTGAGTTTGACTTCAACTTCAGGCATTATGATAATTACAAACCCCATTTTTATGCAAACTACCCCTTGGCTATAAGATCTCTTAGCTTGTAGGCTACTCTGCTTCTTATTCCAGTTTCCACTTCATCATCTAACCATCTGTTGTTAAATGCCTATGTGCAGAGTTCTGTTCTAGGTGCTGAGAGAGATAGAAAGAATAGAAAAGACATGATCCTTGCAAATACAAATAAGACAGATAGAAATATATTATTTTATGTTAAATATTTCAAGGATAAATGTGGATACATTTTGACTAATTCAGATTGCAGTGATTAAACACTTTATGTCATTTCATGGTTGGTTCTAGCAGAAAAAAAACCATCAAGATTTGATCATATTTGGAATATGAACCAAGAATTCCTAATTACAAATGCATCAATTTCCACTATACCAGACTCTGATGCAATTATTAAAAAAAGTTACATGAGTTTATGTAGATCAGATTTGAAGTTGGAAAGACCATGATCCATTGAGGGTACCCAAGAAGGCTTCATGGTAGAGAGGGCAACATTTAGCTAGCTTTTAAAGAGCATGGATGAGATTTTAGCTCTTGGAGGGGAGGGCATGCTACTTGCAGGGAAAGAATAGTGTGGCAAAGGTCCAGAGGTAGGAAAGGGCAGGAAATATACATGGCTTTACAGTTAGTTCATGTTAGTTTGAGCATAGATTAAGTGTAAGGAGGAAACTTAGAGAAGTTAGAGAGACCTTGGCCCTTGTTGG
Organism: Gymnobelideus leadbeateri; assembly: GCA_011680675.1. Lineage (NCBI taxonomy): Eukaryota > Metazoa > Chordata > Mammalia > Diprotodontia > Petauridae > Gymnobelideus > Gymnobelideus leadbeateri. The sequence goes on along the minus strand of WOXC01011842.1, from coordinate 225,179 downwards.
TCTTTTAGAGCCGTATATAATCATATGACCATAAATCTTTATTGCATGAATGAAGGGTCTTGCCAATGCCAGTGTTTTGCTAAGGTTCCCAACCATAATCTCAGCTCTATTTTGAGGACTGTATGATGTAAATAGCATGTAATGTTGATTCAAGAGACCTGTGTTCTTGAACTGGTATAGTCTGCAACTACCCTTTGACCTTGGGCAAGTCATTTAGCCAAGACGCGGCTAGAAGATTTCTAAGTACCAAACTATTAGGTACATTTTATGATGCACTTTAAGTATAATGCTGATGCCTATATTTTCTTCACTGCTACTTTGGATAAGAGGCAGTGAAATTGTCTTCTGAATTGAGATGATAAACTCACAGACTGTGGAATAGAGAGGAGAGAATTTTTAACAAAGGTGATGGCTGGGTCTTATTCATTCTTCCTTCTATTTCACAACCAGACTCCAAGAACTGTTGATTTCATCTCTACTTTCTTTCTTCCTGAATGAAATGGCAGATTCAAATAGATCAGCCTGGAGAATGATTCAGAAGGATTCATTTCTTTATATCTTCCAGATCAGCATAATAAGACCTAATCTCCTCAGTGCCATTCCCACATCACTGACTGCCTATCAGATATTATAGACTGACTGTCTTGTAGATATTTCAAACTCAAAATGTTAAAAACAGAGCTCACTATCCTTACTCTCTCAGATAGACCTTTTTTTTTTTTTTAAACTTCCTTATTTATTTTCAGGGAATAGTGACTACCTTAGTCTGTAGTTGTGGCGTCATTCTTGTCTTCTTATTCTCACTCACCCCACATGTCCAGTCAATGCCAGCTCTTATTGCTTCTGGCTCCTTGATATCTCTTTTATCTGTCTCCTTTTCGTTCACTCAGCTACTACTCTTATGTCCTGTCTCTTAGTCTGCTGAGTTATTAACTCATTTGCTTTCTTCTACAACTATTACAACAACTTCCTAGTTGCCTCAAATCTCCCCTCAAGCTATACTTCATATGACTGTCAAAGTGATTTTTCTAAAGTACAGGAACCATTTCAGTACATTATTACAATACTTATAGGAGTCTCCTAACCCCTATACTTAGTAAAATCCGTTGGCTTCCTCATTATTTTTAGGATCCAGTATGAACTCCTTTGGCCTTTAAAGCCCTTCACATCCTGACCACACCTTACCTTTCTGGTCTTCTTATTCTTTTTCCCTCACTTTGTGGTCCAGCCAAACTGGCCTTACTCTTGCTTAGACATGATACTTAATTTCATATCTCCATGTCTTTACACTGTCAGTTCATATGCTGAGAATGAATTTACCTCTCACCTTTATGTCTTAGAATTCTGACTTTCCTTAAAAACTCGACTCAGGTATCGCATTTTGCATGGAGCCTCCCTTAATCCCCTCAAATTCTAGTGTTTTCCCAAGTTATCTTGTGTTTATTTTGTATATTCCTATATATCCATTTTGTCTCTTCCTGTCTAGTGGACTATTTTAGTTTTTCCTCTGTATTCCTAGCACCTATTGCATAGTCAGTGTTTAATAATTGGCTTTTGAAAGGGTGCTTATCCTAATAGTCTTTTATTGTGCTAGCTATAAGGTACAGACAGATAGTTCATGAAATTTTCCTTTCCTAATGTGATTTTTAAACCAAAAAGTTAGAATGCCAGATTAAATGGCCTTTTAATTTCTTGTGTGATTTTTTTTTTTTTTGGCCACTTTGGATATTTTCTTCCAAGTTTCTTTACCTTTATTTTTTAGTCAAATGAGAATATTTGCCAATATTTTAACATTATATTTCTGTCATTCCTGTCTCATGTCTTTTAGGCATATGAGAGTTTTAGATTATTTTCCCCTACTGGAATTGACATTTCTGTCATTTATTTAATCTTTTTTATTCAAATTATTTTTGCTTTTAGCTTTTGCTACTGTTTCCCCTTATTCCAGGGTTCTAGCCTTTAAAAAAAATTATTCATTCACTTTTATTCATTGATTTCTTTTACAAATATTAACTTTCTCCCATTGTTGTACCTTTCGTTGAACAATTTAAAAAGACCCTGAAAAATAAAATTGTCCTTACATATTAATGTAGCCAAATAAATGTCCATACTTGCCTCATTCAAAAATGCTTGTCCCATCTGGCATTTTAAGTCTGTCGATTCTTTGGCAAGAGTTACGTGGCCTGTTTCTTCTTTAGCCCTCTGGACTCATGGTTTGTCATTGCATTTATAAGAATTGCATACCTTTTTGTTTTCTTAAATTTGGTGTACCTTTCATAGGATTACGCTATCTTAGCAAAGAAAGAAGTTACAGAGCCCATACAGTTCATCATAGACCCGAATTAAAAATTCATTCTACAAAACTTATTAAGTGTTCGTATATTCCTTACTTTTGCTTGAAGACCTCTAGTGATGGGGATTCACTATACCCCCAGGCAGCCTATTTCCAGTTCTTAGGAAGATTTTCCTTACATCAAGCCTAAATTTTCTTCCTTGCAAATTCTGTTTTCCTTATTTTGTATGCTACCTAGTTTGTGGATAAAATTCCTGAAATGTAACATCAAAAGCATCTATCCAAGGTAGAGTACAACATAGCTAGCATATGCATAGCTTGACACGATGCCTTAATGTAGCTGAAGAGCACAGGTCTTTTGGGCTACACACTTGTGGAGTTTACTAAGTATAGGGGTTAGGAGACTCCTATAAGTGTTGTAATAATGTACTGATATGGTTCCTGTACTTTAGAAAAATCACTTTGACAGTCATGTGAATTTAATCTTTTAGTCTACTAAAACCATCAGATTTGTGTCTTGAGACTTGAGCTCTTTGAGGGCAGTTAGGCATTCCTTTGTCTCCTTACTTATCTTCAGTTTCCACTCTGTGGTAGCCATATTTGACTTGACCTTTCCAGGTCTAATATTATTCAACTTGGCAAGAGAAAAATGAAAGCAAAAAAGAGGTCAGAAGTTTTTTTTCCCAGTGTTAACAATTTCCTATCTACCCTGAGCAGCAATTCTGTTCTTTATTTGAGCTTCTTCTTTTCCAATATAATGTTAGCATCATTTTTGTTCTTCTCTTTTTGGATCTTTACCTAACTGCATCCTTAACCTTCCTTAATCAGTAAACATTTATTAAGTACTTACTGTTTACCAGTCACTGGACTAAATGCTGGGGAAAGGAAAAAATATGGTGCTTCAAGGAGGATATTCTATTGGGTAAGACAACTTGTCAGCAACTACACACAAACTCGAGCACGCGCACACACACACAGTGTAAATAGGGGATAATTTCACATGGAATTCATTAGCAGTGGGGGTTGGAAGGAAGAAAGTTCTCTTGCAGAAGATGAGACTTGAATTGAGTCATGAAAGATGCCAGGAGTCAAAGGGAAAGGGTGCTAGCCTTCAAGGTTGGGGCAGTGAGAGAAAAGTGGAATGCTCTTCTTTCCCGTTCTTTACTGTTCCAAAAAGCAGAATGTCATATGGTAGTATACATGGGGACTTTCTGTCTCTGACCTCTGACCTTTATGCCAAACAATTGGATCTCTGGGTCAGTCTTTTTCTTAGCATAATTGTGAGTTACTTTTCTGAATGATTGGATAATGCACAGTTCCACCAACAGTACATTCGTATAGTTGCCTTTTCTCAGCTTCTCCAACATTGATTATTCTCAGCCTTTGATATCTCTAAAACTTGAAGGACAATCATCTTAAAAAAAAAAAAGAAAGTTGTATTGATGTCTTTTGTCTTTTATAGCATGCTCATTTCCTGATATGATATGATATCTATGCCAATAGATCTCTCCTTTGACACAAAGAAAAAGTTGTTGTTTGGAGACACAATGACTATACCCATGTAGCAGTTCCCATAACTGTAGTTCCCCAGGAGGAGAGTTTGTCATCTCTCTGGGACCTACATATTAGCTCCTAGAAATATAAGGGACCAAGTAATTATATTGAATCTGTTCTTCAGTTTTATTTCTTGAGATCATTGTTGATACTGTTCTTCTTGTTTTGCTTTCTTTAAGTTTGGAAAGGTTTTCTCTTGTAGAAGTCTTCTCTTGTTTTTCTGAATTCCTTACATTTGCTGTTATTCATATCGCAATACTATTCGATTACATCACAGTTTAGCTTTTCTTCTGTTGGTCGGCACCTACTTTGTTTTCAGATTCCTAGCTGCTGCAGAAGTGCTGCTGCAGGTATTTTGGTATTTATGAAGCTATGTACAAAAGGTTATTAGACTCTTTCCTCCCTCGCTGTATTTCCCGGAAACTGTGTTGTTACGAGTAGACATTCATTCTGGTTTTTTTCCTGTTTAATTTAAAAAAGACCTTTAGGAAGCAATTCCATGACCTTCCTTGGAAATTCCTGTTTCTAGGATTTTCTTCTCTCATCAATTTCATTTTTGTTAACCCTATTTCTTTTTCATTTGAACCCATTTTCTCTTTTTTGTAAACTATATAGACAGAAGTTTCTTGTCAGGTATAATTTAAAATTTGATTTTTTCCCTTAAAATGAAGTAACTCAGCTTTTAAATTTACTTTAACATTGTTCTGTTTTAGGTGCTATAGAAATAACCGAAGCAGCCCTTGTAAGAGATATTTTATACGTCTTCCAGGGAATAGATGGCAAATACATCAAAATGAACAATTCTGAAAATTGCTATAAAGTTGAAGGAAAGGTATAGTTGTATGTTGCATTATTTGAAAAGAAAAAGTGCCTGGGGACCTGGCTTTGGGTTTGTGTAATACATTTTGGGGACTCGGGAAAAAGTGACTTCTAGAAATCCATGCTCATAGTAACCTTTGTCCCTTACCCTTTCTTGAAATGTGGAATTCAGGCAGTGGATTGGGAGAGCTGATCTTAGAAATTTACTTGCCTTTGTTTTTGTGACAGCTAAAGATAATATTCAAAGCCAATTGGACTATAGTGACTAGTTTAAAGTAGTTTTGTGTTTCGTTGAGAACTTGGTCTCCTATTTTACTTCTCACTAGTACAACTCCACCTTTCACCTTTGAGTACCCATGTCACAAGGTTTACTTATATTGTTTCCAATGGTTAGTGTCTTTGCCATTGATTTGAGATTTGAGGCCCAGATAGAATTGATTTATATTTTCCAATAAATAAAGTAGAAAGGAGGATGTCACATTCAGCCCAATGCTTCATCCTTTTATTTAAAATTTGACCACGTCAACTTTGGTCACATAGTTACAAAGTTAAATGGACTTTGGGCCAGGGGGAGAAGAAGTAAGGCTACGCTGGGTACAGGTTACTAGCTCCTTAGGGGATGATGTAAGAGTGGATTGCACACTAATTAGAGAATTACAGAGAAATTCATCCAACAGATATTTGTTGAGCAGGAACAAGAAGGAGAAAAAAGTGTGTACTACATAATATTTTCTAATATTGTTTGAGAATGAAATCTTTTAAAGCCAGCCTATGGGGCTGTCTCATCTTTGTCCTTGGACTACATATCTCTTGGTCCTGTGTCTGCTGATATGCTTACTTACATTTTAAGGATGATGTATTCACTAATTTTAGTGTTTCGCTTATTGAAGCAATTTGTTCCACCTTTACATTGCCATTAAAAAGTTATTGGCATTAATACTTGAGAAATGTGATTTTTAAAATTCTAGTTTTTAAACATAGATTTTTAATTGCTAACTACTGGTATGTTGAATTTTTAGGCAAACCTAACCAGGTCTTTGAGAGATACGACAATGAGACTTGCTGAGTTAGGATGGCTGCATAATAAAATTAGAAAATATACCGACCAGAGGAGTTTAGATCGAGCATTTGGACTTGTAGGTCAGGTATGTTTATTACAAATATAAGTACTTTTTGGGTTTCTTTCACTTTGAGAAATGCTTCCTCCCCCTGATTTCCTGCTATGAAAAGGAAAAGACTTAATTGATTCAAAATCAGCATTAAAAAAAAAAAACAACTATTTTTGATACCATAGGTAAATGAATGCAGGGTTGCATGTGTAGGTTTTGCTTATATTCAATGTCAAAACCATGGATTAAAAAAATTTGAGTTGGGGCTATTCTATTCACTCTGAGTCTTAAGTGAACATTTTGATTTATACACGTATTGAGTAAAAATGTGACATTTATATTTTTCTGATTCAAGAAATTCAAGCAAACTGTGGTAGGTATGGGGGAGAGCAAACAAGTATTTATTAAGTACTAGTTATGTGCCAGTATTATGTTAAGCTCTTTACACAGATTATCTCACAAAAAGTCCTGTGAGGCTGATGCCTCAATTACAATTGAAAAAACTGAGGTAGATAAAGGTTTTTAAGTCAGTCACACAGCTAGTAAGTGTCCAAGGCTATATTTGAACTTCTGTCTTTCTGACTCTAGGCCCAGCACTCTATCCACTTTGTCACCTAGAAGGATGTAGAGATGAGAATAGATATATTCTCTGTCCTCCAGTAGTTTGTAATCTAATTGTGGGAAGGGGAGAGAATGAATTATGTACACAGGTAAGTATGATAAAAGGTGAAATATGATAGGGGCAAAGAAATGATCATGACAAGTCTCTAGGTAAACTGAAGAAGGAAAATTATTGAATTTTAGAGTTGATAGGGACCTTAGAAATCATCTAGTTCAAATCCTTCAATTTTCAGATGAAGAAATTGAGGTCCTAAGAAGTGAAGTTAAAAAGAAATCTAAATTTGCCCTTCAGATATTACATATTTATTTGATACATCATGGTACACAGTGCCTACCCATGCTGATTTACAAATGTAAACTAAACAGAGAAGTAATTTTTAGGACACTTTATTTATTAGTTTTATTTTGAAATTGCTCTTTGTGCATTGAAATATCCGCTGATTAGAAAAGAATCAAAATATTGTAGATGAGTTGTTTTGCTATTGATTTGCAGTTTGACTGGGTATTTTATTTAATCTGTATGGAATTAATTTTTCTCATCTATAATATAGAGACTTGGGTTAGATGACTTTAGTTCTTTCCCAACTCTAACATTCTGTGATTTTATGATTCTGTGGGAGATTGTATTATCCTCTTGATAATTTCATCGTAAATTATTCTGGTTTATATCTTTCTAATTTAGTCCTGTTTTTTTTTTTTTTTTTGGGTTTGAGGTGTATTTGAACCATGTGTTAGGTACAAAGCAAGTGAAACACAATGATAGCATGAAAAACATTAAGCAGACCTGTGTGAAAGATTTTTTTATTGTAGGTTTTTTCATAATGCTTTCACTTGTTCTAACTTTTGATCCTTTGAAAAGTTCTGTGAAGTAGACAGAAGAAATGTTGTTTTCCTTATTCAGCAAATAAGGAACTGGAGCTTTAGGGTTAAATGAATTACCCAAGATCACATGGCTAATAGTTGACAAAGGTACTCCCAGTCTTTTCATTCCTAGTCCAATGGTTTTTCACTGTAAAAGTTTAGGTTTTATATTTTTTGCTATTTTAAATACTTTAAATACAGAATCACCTCCATACCATCATGAGATCACTAGAAAGGAAACTGTATAATATAGTGGAGAATCCATAAATACTTTGGTCATGCTTTATTAACAATAACCTTGATTTTATTCCCATTCTTTGAAAAGAAAATGCTTCCTGAGAGTTGGAGATTTTTCATTTTTATATAGTGACCTCATTGAGCCAAGGCAGGAGAAATTAGTTTTTTATTTCTCTAGAGAACTTCTATTTTCAAATACATTTAGTGATGTAGTATATATGTTATAACCCAGCGTATCTTTATTATGCAATAGTATTCTCCACTCTGAGTTCTACTCTAATTCAGTCTCATTGCCCAGCAGTGACCCTGGATTCTAGAAGACCTTCATAGTAGAATTCAAGCCTGGCAGATCTTCCCAAGCTAGAAGGACTGCAAACATTGATCCAGAGAAAGGGTTGTTTTTATTGGAGGACCTGGGAGAGGCTGATTACCAGAGAGTTGCCCACCAGTGGGTGAATCTTTCAATGATATAGATGCCGAGACACTGTTGGTCTTGAGGAGATTATATTATGCTCGTATTACTGATGGGAACTGCCATATTGATAAAGTCATAGGTGCTTGCATTCTATCAGTCTGGAAACATTTTTTAAGTACCTACTCTGTTCCAGGCACTTATATTAGGTGCTGGAGATACAGGCATACAGAATGAGATAATCTCTGTTGTAAAGAACATTTTCCTCAGAAGAGATAGTGTATATGAGTATATAGGGAATAAATACAAGGTAATTGTTGGGGAGGGCACTAGCATTTGAAAGGATAAGGGAAGGTAATGAAAAAGGTGATGATTGAATTGTAGACTGAAGGAAGAAAGGGATTGGTTGAGGTATATGTGAGCAAGGGAGTGCATTTCAGGTATGGAGAATGGCCAGTGTAAAACTTTGATATTTGGAGTATTAAACTGTGACTGATGCAAAGTTAGAGAGTTTATAAAACACTTGGGGGGAAGATAGGATAAGTAATCACCTCATGTTATATATGAAGACGCTGAGACTTAAAGATGTTAAATTGTTTGTGTTCAATAACTAGTAAATACTGAAATTAAGTTTCAAATTTAGACTCCTAACTCTGAGTTCATTCCTCGAAGTAAGGATTGTGTAAGTAATGGTAGTTTTATCAGAAAATCAGGATATTCACATTCTCTGTTTTCTTAAAATTGATGATATTAGTTACTAGTCAGATCTGGAATGTCTTTTAGTTGATTTTTTAAAACAGTGGTTTTTTGCCCTAGGACTATCGGTGGTAGATTGGAAAGGTGAGGATGGATGATTTTAAATAGGAAGAGAGAGGGATTTTTGTTTTTTAAATGTAATGTGATGATTGTCAGATTAGTGTTTTTAAATTTGCAAAGAATATTATTAGCTTTTGAGACAGATTTTTTTTTACATATTGGTCTTCCTTGAAAAACATACTAGATAATATGAGTAAAATTTAATGTCATGTAGTTTTTCTTTTTTTAGTTCAGTTGAGTAATCTATCATAATGAGAGACTTGATTTGATCTCATTTATTTGGGTATTCTCTCTCCTGTTGAAGACTGTGTCCCTTATCTCTCTTATATTATATAATTCTGCCTCCCACCTGTATATCAGGAATGGCTTTTTAAGAAGAGTCAGACAATTCACTGGAAGCAAACTTTAAAAAAGGCAAGCTTGCTCAAATGACTTCACATCCAAAAAAATGACCATTTAAATTGACTCTTATTTTAATAGACTGGAAGCAACAACTTTCCAAAATGGAGATTATTTTATGCCTTTTTTTTTGGAGGGGGAGAGGTAGAGCAATTGGGGTTAAGTGACTTGCCCAAGGTCACACGGCTAATGGAGATTATTTTAACATCATCTGTCTATGCGTAGTCAGATAATCAACTCAAAAGACAAAATACCAGCATTTAAGTTAATCTTTTAGATAGTTGAAAAGCTGATTCCACTTTTTGTTCCTTTTTCTACTACCTTGTCGACTCTACTGTAGAAGTAGGAGAGACCACATAAGACTGAGGTTCATTTAGTACTTTTGTGTGTCACGGATCACCATAGCCAAAAAACTCATCCTTTAATGGACAGCTTGTTGCTGTTGAGCCTTGTCATACTTTTAGCTAGTTTTCAGAAAGTTGATAAAGTTGTTTGTTGCTAGTCCTCTACTGGAGTACTTTCCAGTTTGGTAGAACCTGACAGAAGTTATATAGTAGTCTTTGAAAACCAGAATTACCTCCACACCATCATGAGGCATCAGAGTAGGACTTTTGTGGAAATTAGTCTAGAACGATCATCCTATCATCATTATGATTATACATTTATTGACTATTGCCAAAGTACTTAGTATTATAGTGCTTTACAGAGGTTTGCAGTGATGGGCCCTGAACTACTGCATGCTGTTAGAATAGGTTTTCAGTTCTTTGGTGGAAATGCTTTCCTTCTGTAGAAAACATTTTAAGCATCTATTAAGATTTTGGGCTTTTCAAAGGTTGTTGTTTCATTTGAAAAATATTTGTTAAGCTACTATTGTATAATAACATGTATATAACATATGCACCTATATGATAATTACTGATGTATAATCATAATGCCTGGCATTTGCACAGTACTTTAAAACTTAGAATGTGACAAGGAATTAAATACATCTAAATTTATAACAAATCAAGGCATGCTGTTTTGGGATAGTTTTCATTTTTAGAAAATTTTCTTTATTTTTAACCAAAATCCATCTTGTAACTTTTCTACCTGTAACTCCAGATTCTAGCATCTGGCCAACTAGAATAAATCTAAGCCCTTTCCTACCTTACAGTCTTGCAAATGATTGAAGTGTGTTATGTTCTTTCTGTCGTTCTCCATCCCTCCTACTTTAAATGAGGCATTTATTTTCCATCACTATTTCTATCAAAGTATTTTTATATGACATGGTTTTCAAATCCTTTCGCCGTCCTCATTGGCCTCTGTGGTTCAGCTTATCAGTGTCTGTTCTAAACGGTGAACAGAGTTTGGCGTTACTTTGGAAGAGGCCTGGCCAAGTAAGAGCCTGGTATAAAACTATGCTCCTTTTTCCTGCTGGTTAATGTTTTCTTAATGTGGGCCCCATGTACATTAGCCTTTCCTGGCTTCCATGTCACACTGCTGATATTGAAGTTCTACTTCACTGAGACTTTTTTTTTAAAGAATAGACTTTTTTTTAGCAATAGTGATTTCAGCCCTTTTCTTGTACAGTTGATGTTTTGAATCTAAGTTCAGAACTTTATATTCGTCCCTGTTAAATTTAAATTTGTTAGCTTCAGGCTGTTCTAGCTTATTGAGAACTTTTTGGAGTACTCTGAACCAACCATTATTAAGTTAGTCACCAACCATTATTAAGTGATTGCTTTGGGCCAGGCACAATTTTAAGTGCTGGAAGTATAAAGCCCTCTTTACTCTCATTTTACATATTCATTCATTCATTCATTCGTTCATTCATTCATTCATCCATTCATTCATTCAGGCAGCTAGGCAGTACAGTGGTTAGACTGCCGTGCCTGGAGCCATTTAAACTGAAGTTCATATCTGGTCTTAGACACTTACTAGGTGTGTGACTCTTGATCAAGTCACTTAATCTTGTTTGCTTCAATTTACTTCTGAAAAATGGGGATAATAATAGCATTTATCTCTCAGAGTTATTGCAAGGATCAAATGTGATAATAATTGGGGGCAGCAAGGTGGCACAGTGAATAGAGCACCGGTCCTGGAGTCAGGAGGACCTGAGTTCAAATCCGGCCTCAGACACTTGACCTACTTTCTAGGCATGTGACTTTGGGCAAGTCATTTAGTCCCAATTGCCCTCCAAAAATAAAAAAAAAAAGATAATAATTGTAAAGCACTTAGCATAATGGCTGGAACATAGTGAGCACTATATAAATGTTAGCTGTTGTTATTCATTCAGTTGTCAGCTCTTGTATATGTTACCTCATCAACATCTTTTATCCATTACCTTTTCTCTGTTCACATTACCACCAGTCTGATTGCAACCCTCATCAACTTTTGTCCGGACTATTACAATAGCCTCCTAATTTATCCCCCTTTCTCCACTCTTTCCTAGTTCTGATCTATACTCCACCTGGATACTAAATTGATATTCTTCAGTCACAGGACTGACTTTCTCATATGCCTGCTCCCAAAGCCCTATTGTTTTAGATCAAATATAGACCCCTTTGTTTGGCATTTTAAAAATTCCTTCATAATCACTGTCACCATTATATGACTCAATTTCAGAAATGGAGGTGCTTTCAGTAATGGAAATGATAGTAACAAACATGCATTACCATCTATCTTGTCATACCATAAGGACCACTAGGTCTTTCTATTGTATAATTGCATTTTACTCTTCTATATAACTAGGTCCTAATTAGTGCAAAAAATAAATCTCCTGAAGTGGCAGCTTCATTCGAATTTATACTGCATGTTTCCATTGGGCTGGAACCAATGATCATATTTTACATAATTATAACTTTGATAGTACAAATTCAAATATATGCAGCCACTTCAGAGGATTCATTATCTACGCTAATTTTTTCCCCCAAATAGAATGTGAGTTTCTTGAAAGCAAAATCGACTTACTTTTCTGTTGATATGCCTATTGCTTTGCATATAGTAAGTACTTAATAAGTGCTTTTTCATTTACTCAATTGCCTATAGTCTACTTTTCCAGATATAATGTGCATTATTTGACTACATAACTCTCCTGCTATAAAACTTAAGGGATTCTCTTTTGCCACTAGGCAAAATTATAAATTCAACCCACTATTTAAGGCAGCTTGTTCCAATTATGCGTCTTATTTATTCTGTTATATTCCTTTTACTGCATTCTATGTTTCAGCTAAACTGGGCTAAAGATATTCCTTGAATGTGATATTTTTTCCCCTACCTCCATGAATTCATGTAAGGCATACCTCCATGCCTGGAATATAGTCAATCTTTCATTTAATCAACAAACCTTTCTTAAGTGCATTTGATGTGCCAGGATCAGTGTAAGGCACTGGGAATATGCACATAACAAAACGAAACAATTCTTATTCTCAGAAAATTTATACAATCTCAGGGAGAGACAACACATACATAAACAGTTATCCCTTCCACATCATGGGGGTTAGGGGCGTGGCTCCCCTGTGATCTGGAAAATCTCCATAAAATTTTTTGGCCTTCCCTTTGTACCAGAGAAGAAATTTGAACTTTTTATGGAGTATTTATAATACCTTATTGTAAAATTTGGGTTAATATTATACAAATACTTTACTTATATTTTATGTATTTCTGAGTTTCTAAACTTTTTCTCAGTTTTTGATGGGCTTTGTGTGTCATCTGGGGTTTTGACAAAACTCTCCCCAAATTCCCATTTAATTTCTTATGCCAAGCTGTGATTTATTGAAACTTCAATGGGGAAAGTCAAGATGTAGAAGTGCTAGCTGCATAAGTATGAAATAAATGCGAGGTAGTTAAATACAAAGTAGTTAGGGAGAGACTGCAGCTGGGTGGTGTAGTGAATAGAAGCACTAAGCTTGGAATCAAGATGATTCATTTTCATGAGTTTGAGTTGAGCCCTAGGCACTTACTAGCTGTGTGACCCTTGCAAGTCATTTAACATCGTTTGCTTTAGTTCCTTGTCTGTAGAATGAACTGGAGAAGGAAATGGCAAACTACTTCAGCATCTTTGCCAAGAAAACCCCAAAATGGGGTTATAAAGAGTTGGACATGAATAAAAAAACGACTGAACAAAAATAACAACAAAGTTATAGAGAGAGTGCATTAGCAGTTGAAGGGATCAGGAAAAGCTTTGTGTAGAAGTCTTGATCTGCATCTTACTGGAAGTGAGCAGTTCTATTAATATAGGTGAGTAAGAAGTGCCTTCCAGGTACTGGGGATAGCCAGTGCAAAGGCTGGTGGAAGCAGCATCCTGTGTAAAGAACACATAGAAGTCTGTTTTTTTTTTTGTTTTGTTTTGTTTTGTTTTTGGCTGGAATGTAGGATAGCGATAAGAGCTGATGTATTATGGAACTGGAAGGATAAGTTGGAGCTAGGTTGTGAAGGATTTAAAACCAGCTATTTAGTCCTAGAGGGACCAGAGAGCTATCAGAATTTATTGAGTTGGAGAGTGATACATTCAGATCTGAACTTAAGGAAAACTCTTTGGCATCTATATAGAGAATGGATTGGATTGGAGAGAAACTTTAGGAAGGGGAACCAACTAGGAGGCTACTGTAACAGTCTAGGTAAGAGGCTATGAAGACCTAAACCAGGGGTTCTTAGCCTTTTTTGTGTCATGGAGCCCTTTGGGTTCAGAGCAAGGATACATCTTCCCCTCAGGGTTCTAAGGGGGTATCTTGAGGAGTTGGAGTAATTTTTCTAATGACATTGTCTTGAACCTCCACTTGTGTGCTTCCTCCCAACATAGTTGAACATCAATTTAGCTAGTCTTAAGTAATGTTTAGAAAGGGGTATTTATTAAGGTAGTTTAGTAAGAAAGGTTGGTAGAAAATATCCCTTCCAAAAGTCTGTGACTCTTACAAGAATATATAGAATCCAGGGGAAAATGGACTTAAATTTATGTATGAAGTACAGGTGGTAAAGGGGTAACTTAGAGATACTAGTTGCTGGTTATATTTTTCTCCCACACATGGTATGCTCAAGAAGTTCCCCTTGAGCATGGTGAAATCTTGTGCATAGTTTTCCCTTGACTCATAATGCAGACAGTGCTGCCCCCTTCTTATGTCCTGGGTATACTGCTAGGATACTGATGGGAAAATGGGAAATCCAATGTTCTCTAGACCTTTGAAAGAGAAAGATTGGAGAGAAGAGGAAGAATTAAAGAAATCCAACTTGGAGGTGGAGTTGAGAGGAGAGTGATTTTATGACATATCTTTTTTTAAATATAATTTTGACATTTAATTTTTATTTTCACTTCCAACTTTTCTCCCTCTATCCCCTCTCCCACTCGTTGATATATTAAGAAATATTATACATATTACACACATAAAGTCATGCAAAACAAATTTCTGCATTAGTGATGTTCCAAAAATAAAAAATAAGCAAGGAAAATAATTTGCTTCAGTCTGCCCTTGAGTCCATCAGTTGTAGATTTGGAGGTGGATAGCATTTTATATCATGAGTTATCGCATAGCTTTAATGAATATTTAAACCAAACTGAATCTCATGTATTATAAAATTTAATATAATTTAAGAATGAGTTAAGGTGAAAAACACAAGATGCTGTTACTTCAAAGACTTCTATATTTAAGTATATTATATGTGCTAATCTGCTTTAAAAATTATCCTACAAATAGATTTATTGTACTTTTTTTCTATACAGAGCTTTTGTGCTGCCTTACATCAAGAACTTAAAGAATACTATAGACTACTCTCTGTTTTACACTCCCAGGTAAAAAGACATTTAGATTTTTTTTTTAGTTCCCTACTATTTAGTGTTTCAAATGCATAATAATTATAGTTGGATAGAATATTTTAAATTAGATTTTTTTATATTAGCCTGTTTTAAAAATAAAAATATTGTTGGTAACATTTTTCACTATATCTTGGAGAAACCATCTAGTTTTGGCATATCCCATAACTGAGTGAAGTTCCATTTTAGGAAAACATTTAGGAAATCCTATGGCATAGTTAAGGTGACTTATTTTCCTATATTTAATGGATTCTTTGTGCTTTGAAACAATTTGTGGACTTTCCCCAAACTAAGCCCTTTCTTTTGTCATTTTATTCCTTAAAAATAATCTTTTATTTTAATATCACTTATATTTTCTTTTATATCCCTTCCTAGAGAGTGGTCCTCTTTATTTTTATTCATTCATTCATTGATCTATTTATCTGTCTATCTATCTAGCTATTTATTTGTTTATTTATCCCCCACCCCCTTTTTTTTTGGAAGGGCACTTGGGGTCAAGTGACTTGCCCAAGGTCATACTGCTAGTTTTTGTATTAAGTATCTGAGGTTGGATTTGAACTCAGGTCCTCCTGACTTCAAGGGCTGGTGTTCTATTCACTGCGCCACCTAGCTGCCCCAAGTGGTCCTTTTTAACAGTAAATACAGAAGTGAACAAAAAAAGTTCAGTAAAACTCACCCACACATCAAAAACATCTTTAATCAGTTTTTAAAATTAGAACAATCTATTTCATAAAATCAGTTTAAAACATGAAATTATGTAACACATTACTTAATTTTTTTTTTGAAATGATAGTTCTTACTTTTTTTCTCTCTCTTATTTTCCAGCTTCAGCTAGAGGATGATCAAGGTGTAAATTTGGGACTTGAAAGCAGCTTGACACTTCGTCGCCTCCTTGTCTGGACATACGATCCTAAAATCAGGTTGAAGACCCTTGCAGCACTGGTTGATCACTGTCAAGGTCTTTTTTTCATTTCTTAGAAAATATGCTTCTCATACTTGCTCCATTTTAAAGTCAATAAGGCTTATAGGACCATTTAAATTACAAATAAGTGACCAGTCTGCATCAGTGGAAGGAGTTTCCACAAGATAAGTTTCTTGCACAGATTAAATTACAGATCCAGACCAAAAAAAGAGCCCTCACAGAATAGAACAGAACTATCACCTTCCTACTCCTGAGAATCTTCTCGGTATTACATAAGGGAGTGTAAAGGAAAATCCAGTTAGAAAGGATTGCAGTCTTATTTTCTCCAGTTTGAATAATCTTGATTTATTCTACTTTTCCTTCTTGTTCTCCCTGACATTCTTTTATTTTGCATCTAAACCTCCTTCATGCTTTCCTTGTTACTTTTAAGTTCTCTTCAAAGCACTCTAACAGGAAATATAAAAAACTTACCCCCAAGGAGCTTGTCTAGTACAAATAATCCTTAGTTCTTGTGGTATTTGATAAGTATGGAGTATGACAAGAAAGATTTATTTCATCTTTTTTGCTGATATCTGTAAGACTAAGGCTTTATAACTATACATAGAAATATAAGCTATAGTATAATGGAGTACTCTAAGAAATTCCTGGTTATCAAGAAATGAAAAATTAAATTTAGTTATAAAAGCATTTTGACAAGGACTTTATCTGTCTATCTTTTTGCAAAGTGTATACCCATGCTTTAGTCAAATTTGTATCCTAGGGGATTTTTGTGTTTTGGATCAATGATTTCATTGTCGATGGGTATTCCCTCCACATTTTTTCTTCTGTAAATTTTTTTGCATGAAAACTTTAGACCTTTGAATTGGTGATTTCGTTGTCCTAGGTAAGTATTGACTCTACGTCTTTTTCACTTTTATGGTTTTTGTTGCACAAGAATCATTCTTTCCATGAGTTCCACATAAAGGATCTTTTTAATGTACTGAAGACCCTCCTCTTGTGCTTTGACTGTGTCAGGAGTGCTGTTGTATTACTTGGTTGTCCATTTCTCATCTTCCATTTTCATTCTCTTTTCATGATTATTGATAATATCCTCTATATGACTTCTTACATGCAAGTCGTTGTTTGTAACATTCCACAGCCTGTCTTGTGGCCACTATTGCCTCATCAGTTTTTATTTTTAGTCTTCTGAGACTATATTTTTCTAGATTCATCAGGAAAACAATTTCAAGAGAATATTGGTATTAAAGAGATTTGTGATAATCAGCAATTTGGCACCATTGAAAGTACTGTGCCATTTCCCAAGTGCACTCCAACCTAATGTCCTTTTCCTTTTCAGTTCAGGACCTGGATCCTTGTCCTCTGCCTACAGTGCCTATCCAAGATTTTCATGTTGATAGACTAGTGTAAGAAGCTGACCATCACTTGCATTTTATAGTCATAGGCATTTTTCATCTGCTTTGTCTTTCCAGCATGGATGGAACAGATTAGTCTCTATTTCATTACTATTGATTTCATGTAGACAGGTTTGTAAAGATTTAGGACTCAATTAATATAATAATCTTTGAAGAGGAATATTTAGGGAGTCTCCGTATCAATAGGGAATACTTTTACTTGGATTTTGTATAGGATAGCTTTCGTTGCTTTGTAGTGTAGTCACATTATGGTTAGTTGTGTGGCTTTCAAGATAAAGTCTTTAGGGAATCTCCTTTGAAATCGTGTCTTTGGCTTTTTTATATTTTCTTATTTTTTTCATTAGTTATGTTTTGCTTTTTTATGAAGAGATGCTTCTTAATGATGGAGAATGTCTTCATCATCTTATTTAATGTTTTGTGGATACATTTGTACTCTAAATAAGTGTTGCCCTTGGTTGCCTGTGTTTCATCTTGGGTTTACACTTCGGTGGATTTCTGAGCTTCTTCAGCCTCCATATTGCTGCAGCTATTTCACTTTAGTTAAATGTCTCCAAGAAATGGTGAAACTTTCCATTTTGTTCATTTTATTTTTTTTCCTATTTTTCTGCTTGTTTAACCAGGTTAGGCGGAAGTGGCTGCACATAGTATCACTTTTTTATCTTTATTCTTTTTATTCTATGTTGGTCACTGAGCTAGCCTAGTTAAGAGTCTGATAAAAGTTCTGTTCCTATTAGTGGTGTGATTCAAGGGTGGGAGATAGGGAAATCCAGTCTTCAAACATTTATGATATGTAGATATGTCTTTTGAATAGTTTATAAACATTTTGACCACTTAAATTTTTTTTAATCTTGAATAATATTTATCAATAGTCTATTGAAGTAGTTGTAATAAACTTCAGTTAATGAAACCAGAATGTAAACTCCTTGAGAGCAAGGACTTTTATTTTATCTATATCCTGAGCACTTAGCACAGTACCTGGCACATGGGTGTTTAATACACTTTTGTTTATTGATTATACCTAAAAGGAACCATTGTAGTTTCATATTTTTATACTTTCTTTTTTTTTATTTGCTTTTTGGAGGGCAGTTGGAGTTAAGTGACTAGTCCAAGGTCACATGTCTAGTTTTTGTGTTAAGTGTCTGAGGCCGGATTTGAACTTAGGTCCTCCTGACTCCAGGGCCGGTGCTCTATTCACTGTGCCACCTAGCAGCCACAATATTTCTATACTTTCAAGTATCTAGTATACTTGAGTCTAATTTTTATCTTAATAGGAAAGTAAGAAAGTTAACATGAACTTTTATTCCTTTCCCCTTACTAATCCCGTGTCCATAATCTAATCTTAAGAGAATTAATAAGAATTTTTAAAAAGAAATATAGTTGAACTTACAGAAATAATTAGAGAAAACATTGTCTCATTTACTCTTTTGTTTCTAAATTTGGTGTTTATGAAATTTCTGTGAGGAATAGGGTAATCTTTACTGATTCTGTAACTTAAAATATAACCTCTAAAATGAACAAAAGAGTGAATGCTATTAGGGTCTATTACATAAAGTGCTTAAAAAATCCTATCTCAAGTTACAAATGTGTGGATATTTCTTATTATTCATTTGGAAAATATATTTTTTACTTAAAAAGCACACATTAATTATAATTTTTTTCATTTATTAGATATTTGGAGTATTACTTTTCCTAACCAGTGTATTTTCACAAGTATAATATAGTTTAATCCTAAAATTTTCTTTATCAGAACATCTCATTCTTTGAAGATTTTACTGTATATTGAACATTTAATTTTTCTACTTTTGCGTGAGATATTTTGAAGTATTTTGAGAACTCTTAAATACTGTATAAATATAAGGTACTCTTAAATACCTATAACAAATTCCTTCCTTTCTCCTTCCCTTCCTCCCTTCCTTCCCTTTTCTTACCTTCCTTAACTCTTTCCTTCCTTCCCTTTCCCCATCTTGCCTAGGCTGGAAGTGAAATGACTAATTGCAGGTGGTATACCACTGATATTGGCACAGGAACTTTGACCTGTTTTGTTTCTGACCTCGTTGTTTTGCCCCCTCCTCAGGTAAATCTGGTGGTCCCTTGCTCCTGGGAGCTTATCTGTTAAGGGTAACCTTAATGTGGCCACCCGATTAGCATAGCCCACCAGCTCAAGAAATATGCTAGACTGGGACCACATGTGCCACCATGCTCCAGTCAAGCCCGTTTTCACAGAAGTCTTAACTTCTCTCTACCATAAAACATCCCCAGGCATAACACCTGCCACTTTTTCCATCTGCCTGAAATGCCACCTTCTGTGACAGCTCGAGAGCTTTGGCTCTGTAGCAGGAGATTACGGATGCTTACTACTTTATGACTTTTGACCAGGCATTTATTTTCCCTGGATTTCAGTTATATCATTTGTAAATTGAAGACATTGGACTAGATGGCCTCTTTTTAGCTCTGAATCTATGATCCTATAACCCCATGAAAACTTCAGATTACCTCAAAATATATTTTCCTTTACTTGGAATTTCTTAGGCATTCTCAGACTCTGCCAGGCAGTTTTCCACACAGCTTTTCTCTTGTTCTAGAATTGCTTTAAAACTTGTTTTCTTTATGTTTTTTTTTTCTCTTAACTGAATTGTAAATTCTGAAAGCCAAGGTCTGTGTTCTCCTTTTGCTTTTTTTTTTTTATTATTCCTTAGTGCAGTGTTGTTCAAGCCAGTGTTTGCTTATTAAAAGAATGAATGAATGAAAATTAATAGACTTGACTATATGGGGTTGGAAATTTTTTTAAAGCTACAGGAAAAACTACTTACCAACATGGTAAAAAGAAATCCTTAAAGATTCTGCTGAAACAGAAGTCTAGTTTCCCATTTTGAAAAAAAGAACAAAGCCTACAATTTTTAATGTTGATGAAAACTTTTTTTTGTTGCTTAACCTACTTTTTTTCTGTAGTTACTTTGTGATTAACATTGTGATTTGTAAGTATAAAGTTTCAGTTTGAAATATCAGGGCTATTTATATGTAGAAATATGATTATACAGATGTCCAAAATGAAAATTAGCTCTGTTATCTCTAGAGAGATATTTCCTTTTTTCCATCATTTTAATTTCAGTTCAGCTCAAGAGATATATATTAAGAGGTTAACTCTTGCATGAACAGGAAGCAGGGGAAAAAAAAGGATATATTTAGAGATGACTGTGGTACATTTTTCATTTCTTCTGTGGAGTCCAATAATAGCTTCAAAAAATGACCTTTTTATTCTTCTGATCAACCCAAAACTCTTTGAAATTCCATTTTAAATGAATGTTAAAATGAATAGATTTATTATTATCTTTTCTTTTTTTTTAAGCAATTGGGGTTAAGTAACTTGCTCAAGGTTACACGGCTAGTCATTATTTATACGTGGGTGCTCATTTTCTGAGGCCGGATCTGATCTCGGGTCATCCAAACTCCGAGGCCGGCGCTCTTACTCACTGCGCCACCTAGCCGCCCCTTTAGGGCAATTGGGGTTAAGTAACTTGCCCAAGGTCACACGGCTAGGTTTTTGTTTGTGCGGATTAAGTGTCTGAGGCCGGCTCCGAACTCAGGTCCTTCTGATTCCAGGGCCGGCGCTCTATTCACTGCGCCACCTAGCCGCCCCTATTATTATCTTTCTTAATCTGGGAAAAAGCAAAGACTGTGAATTTGATGTTTTTATTTTGAACAATTAAACTATCCAGGAATATAGTTACCTGACTTAGAAGCAATAAAATAAATATCTATATCTATATTTAGATCTAGACCTAGATCTAGATATATGTAGATAGATAGATAGATAGGTAGATAGATATTAGAATAATGTGTCATACTTTAAGAAAGTCTAAAAATCTTTGAATTTTGTTTATATTTTAAATGGAACTTAAAACAATTTAAACGTTTGGTACAATTACATGTCAAGTTCTTATTGTCTCTTAGTTATTAAGCCAACTTAAAATGTTCACATTAGAGATTTCTAATAAAAATCGTAACTAATTTTAATTATTATTAATTTGAATTATACTTGGAATAATTAGAAACTTAAAAGTTATTTTCATACTGTCAGCATGGGTAAAAAGTTATTTGCAATGCTTCCTGTGCAGAGGAAAATTTGAAATTTCAGAATCTTATTGCTATCTTGAAAATCTTCATTTAAATATTTGTTAATAACTTTACTTTTGCTGAGTCTATATTTCAAAAGATTTGAGCTTTATCTTGTGATCAAATGTAATCAGTCTCTTTAAGAAGAATTCACTATTTGTGAATAATTCAAGGTAATATAACTTTTCATCTAAAAATAGCTCAAGCAGGATTGAAAAATCATAATTTAGTTACGAAAATTGAAAGAGACTAGTTGCATAAGACTATTACTAGGTGATCTTTCTCTTTGGTCAGTCTTAGTCACACTTACTCTAGTACATATGTTAAAATTGGTCAGTCTTGATCTCTAAAATTTGTTTTTCCCCCAGGAAGGAAAGGTGGAGAACTAGCTTCAGCAGTCCATGCCTATACTAAAACAGGAGATCCATATATGAGATCCTTAGTACAACATATTCTCAGTTTGGTATCGCATCCTGTTTTGAATTTTCTTTACCGTTGGATATATGATGGAGAACTGGAAGATACATACCATGAAGTAAGTAATGATACAAGACTTTATCCCATCATCGATAATTTTTACTGTTACATTTCCCTTAATATCACTTTATATTTCTATAGGGCTTTGTGTTTTTCAAAATGCTTTTCTGTCTTATCTCATGTTCATACGTCTTTGAATGTATTATTAGAATTATTAATGATGAATTATTAGAATTCAGATATTATCTTAGTTTTTACAAATATAGAAATCATAGTGCACAAGAGGTAAATGATTTGCCTGAGATTACACAATTATTTGGTAAATAAACTCTGAGCAGAAATTTTAGAGGTAAATAGAAGTTATCTTGTTCAGGTGATTCTCAAGAAACTTGAGTCAGTGAAAGTAAGTCCCTGTTATATATGACTTGAGAAATTTGGAGTCAGAGATGCACGTTTGAAGTTGTCTGAATATCAGGTTATTTAAAATTCTCTGAGCTTTGCTTTTTCATGCCTAAAAGCAACACCACTTAGGTGCTTCATGTATGACAACATGAGAATGGTTATGGACTAATTTCAGAAATTTAGCTACTGCAATGGGGTGTTTTGACAGGAACATGTGGTTAGGATTAAGGACAATAGGGTCCTTGCCCTTTTTTCTTTTTTCACTAAATGTTACATTATTGCATTTTTAAGATTGAATAAAAATGTTAGGCAGATAGACTTACTGAAAAGAACAATTGAGAGACTTGAGTTCTGGTTTCAACTCTGCTACTTAGAAGCTCTTGGGCCTATAATTCTCTCATTTTGTGATTTCCTTATGCCATAGGTTCTGTTATCTTCTTTATCTAGATGATTCCTCCATCCATATATCCATCCCTGACTTTTCTGATCAACTCTAGTTCTGTATCACCAACTTCATGCTGGATGTTCTTTAGACATGGTAATTAAGCTCAACGTGACCTAAATGAAACGTTATTTTCCTTAAGCCTACCTATCCCTCAGATTTGCCTGTTTTCATGGAAAACACCATCATCCTTTACGTGATCCAGTATTCTATTTTGATACCAAGTCTTTCTTCTCCCTCATCTATTGTAGCTAACAAATTTTCTAAATCTTATGGTTTCTCTCTCCACAATATTTTATCTCTCCAATTTTTGCCTCTTAGATTGCCATTACTCTATTTTAGATCCTCATCACTTCTCAATCTTCTAATTGGTTTCCCGGCTTCTGGTTTCTCTATACCATCTGTCATGCCGCTAAAAAAATCATCTTCCATAGGTACAAGGTCTGACTATTATGCTTCTCAGAAACTCCTAATTAGGTCCAACCTTTAAGACTTTTACCATTTTAGTTCAGACTTACCATGCCATACTTATTTAATGTTACTCCTTTTCATTCTAGGCAAACTGGCATAGCTGTTACCCAAACTTAACATTCTATCTCCTACCCCCAGCTTTAATATAAGTAAGCCATGCCCAGTGTCTTCTATATGCTCTCTTCATTTCACCATTTCAGAATCCCAGCCTTCATGCAGTGCTATCAGTAAGGCACTCACTTCTCTGGGAATCTTTGCCAGATCCATCTTACTACATTGTTGTTGGTGTTCCATTTTCTTCCTTAAATTCCTATGTATTTATTATGTTTTTGTTCCCATCCCTAGAGCTTTTAATAGCATAGGTCATCCCCTCCTCCTCCATAATTTCTCCTTTAGCTTTTATGATGTTGCTCCCCCATAGAACGTAAGCTTTTTGAGGGAAATGACTTTTTTTTTTTTTTTTTTTTGCTTTTTGGAGGGCAGTTGGGGTTAAGTGACTTGCCCAAGGTCACATGGCTAGTTTTGTGTTAAGTGTCTGAGGCTGGATTTGAACTCAGGTCCTCCTGACTCCAGGGCCAGTGCTCTATTCACTGTGGTGGGAAATGACTTTTTTCTTTTTCTCCTCAGTGAAGGTTTGGAAATTAGATAGCATGAATTTGTAATGGATTCTACTGTTTAACAGCTCACAACTAGGGGTTGAGTTCCCAGATATTTCAGTTTTAAAATAAATTTAGTAAGAGGTATCCTTCTCTAGCTAAGTAGCTAAGGTATGAACTGACCTTTTATTTGCTCATTAATAAAAGTCTTAGTGGAAGAAATGGAATTGAGCTTGAGTTTTACATCAGATTCATTTTAATTCATCACATGTGCCAGCTTAAATTCTTCCTTCTTGGCTCTTAGCTCTCATAACTTTTGTGGTAGTTGCATCTGGTAAAGCATTTCCTTTGTTTGTGTTATCTTTGCCACTTGTTCTTTTTTATAGGATAAGGAGGTAATTTTGAAACCTGAATTATTGATTATTTTAACATGCATGTTGAAGTCTTTTTAAAAAATTACAACCATATTAAGTGATTTTAGTTTTATCATGGATCATTTATAAGCTTTCTGGAATGTTAGAGCTGTTGAGGTAAAGAAAATAGAATTGAATGCATAACTCCAGGATGGTGATATACTCTTACTATATTTTCATATTTTGTATGCTTAATGAATGCCTATTAAATGTTACTTTTTGAGAAACAGCATGACCTAGTGGACCATAAGTGAAAAAGCCTTATATTTACTATTTTATTGACATTGATTTATTTTGAAATATGGAAATATTTTTAAGTATATGACTATATGCATTCATTAGCAAAAGGTATATAATTATACTACATATAAATGTTTTTCTGAAAATATAATTATAACTAAAAATAATAAAATACTTTAGAGTGTGTACATTGCTCCTGATTTTTTTTTTTTTTTGGTTAGCTACTCTCAAAGTAGCCAACTTAGCTTCTTTGGATATAGTTATTAAATTCAAGTTTTCTTTTTTAAGAGGAACATAGCTTGAATTTTTTTTAAATCAATCTTATTTTTTTTTTTTAGAGCAATTGGGGTTAAGTAACTTGCTCAAGGTTACAAGACTAGTCATTATTTATGTGTGGGTGCTCATTTTCTGAGGCCGGATCTGATCTCGGGTCATCCCAACTCCGAGGCCGGCGCTCTTACTCACTGTGCCACCTAGCCGCCCCTTTAGGGCAATTGGGGTTAAGTAACTTGCCCAAGGTTACACGGCTAGGTTTTTGTTTGTGTGGGTTAAGTGTCTGAGGCCGGCTCCGAACTCAGGTCCTTCTGACTCCAGGGCCGGCGCTCTATTCACTGCGCCACCTAGCCGCCCCTCAATCTTATTTTTTTAAAGTGAGCTATAATCTAGAGTCAGGTCTTTAGTGTTAGATGATCTAAACTCTGTGTTATCCAGACCTTTTTTCCCCCCTTGTAAATACTTTGAGGTGTGTGGATGCATAGGATGAACCTAATGAAAACACCTCCAAATATACTAGTATATTTAGTGGAAGCTTAGTGATGTTGGGTTGATAAGACAAGTACATCAGAAATATGGAATGCTTTTTTATGAACCTCTTTGTTTCATTCCACTCTCTAAACAGTATAAAGAAAATAAAATCTTATTAAAAATAATGGCATATAGAAATTCTATTTGATACTAGATTTATCCTGATTTGTGAAGTTCTAGATGTGGTAACTCTAGTGTTGTGTCTCTCTTTTTTGCTAGGTCTGGGGACCATGAATACCATTTTTGTATCTTTGTATATGGCATACTTCATTTATTTGAATAGCTTTTGTTCTAATGGCATATATTTACAGTTTAATGAAAAACTGAGTGTAATCATTCTATAGGATGAATAGTTTATACATTTATTTAACACTGTTTCAAAATTATGTGTTTATGGTAGTTTGATCTGTATATCATGATGTAGCTGACCCTATCTCTGTGCCTTTTGAGAGGCAGCCTGCTATAATGTAGTGGATAGGGCGTTGAAATTGGAATCAGGAAAACTGGATTTGAGCCTTAATTCAGACTCTAGCTGCATAACCCTGAGCAAATCCCTGAACCTTTAGTCACAGTTTCCTCATCTGTAGAAAGGGGCTAATAATATCTGTAGTATTTGCATAATAGGATTATTATGAGGATCAATTGAAATGTTGTACATAAAGCTTAAAGTGCTAATAGGAGTTGGCGTCACACCCAGCCTCAGATCTTATTAGTCATGTAACTATGGATAAGTCACTTAACTTCACAGAGCCTCAGTTTGTCTATATGTAAAATGAGAATACTAATACTTGTATTATCTCACAAAAGCATTTTCTTTATAAATGCTATATAAATATGAATTTTTGTTACTATCTGGGATGGGAGATGGGATGGCATTTGAATCTTTGCTTGCCACAAGGTCAAACAGCTGTGGTTTCTGTTATGGCTTATGTTTTGCTTTTTTTTTTTCTTTTTGGAGGGCAATTGGGGTTAAGTAACTTGCCCAAGGTCACATGTCAAGGTTTTTGTTTGTGTGTATTAAGTGTCTGAGGCTGGATCTGAACTCAGGTCCTTCTGACTCCAGGGCTGGCACTCTACTCACTGCGCCACCTAGCCACCCCATGGCTTATGTTTTTCAATGGTAGACTTATAATAAGTGGCCATGATTTTATAAATAGCAATTTTTGGTCTTTGTTTATTATTATTAATAAACAGCATTACTCTTATTTTTAGCCTGTTTTTTAG
The DNA here is from genome assembly GCA_011680675.1 of Gymnobelideus leadbeateri. Classification (NCBI taxonomy): domain Eukaryota; kingdom Metazoa; phylum Chordata; class Mammalia; order Diprotodontia; family Petauridae; genus Gymnobelideus; species Gymnobelideus leadbeateri. Next base: position 198,757 of record WOXC01011842.1, on the reverse strand, counting down.
CTTGTTTTTTGCTTTTTATTTTTAGCTTTTCTTTGGCAACATATAACTAAAAGAAAATTGTATATGATGCCCCATGTATTTTACGTAACAATTAGTATTTTTCCCTTTTAGTTCTTGTGTTTAGTTGTTTTATATATTTGTTTGCTTCTGTATAGTCTCTAGAATGATGTGGCTATCAGCCTGTACCAGAAAATACTGTAGTGTGTTAGCTGTTTCTCCTAGCAACGCAGAATATTTTTAGACAGTAGAAATTGATCCTCTTATCCCTTCTTGATTATGTGGATTATCTTTTGACCCTTTTCCTCCCTTATTTGGGAAAATTTTCTAGTTATTCTGCCAAAATTTTTAATTAGTTTGACTTGAAGTACCTTAGAAAAGCAATAAAGAAAAAACTCTACTAACAGTAATCGATAACATTTATACAGTATTAAGTATGTTTCAGGCACTGTGCTAAAGGCTTACAATTCTTATCTTACTTGGTCGTGAGGAGTATGTACATGAGACACACACACAAATGAGGTGACTCAGGATGAGAGGAGAGAGAGGAAGAGAACCTGTGCTGTATTAATTTAGCTTAGAAACGATGATTTCACACTGAAGTATACTTACATACAGAGGTGATGAAATGTTCATCAATTTCTGAGCATGAAGATCTGTAAAATAGAGACAATCAGATGACATAACTTCAGAATTTGCCTTTGAATTCATTTAAGACTTAAGTTTTTATTTCATCACTTTTTTCCAGCCAAGAATTACTTTAGTTTTAAAATTTTCTCTGTAAATGTGTCTTTTTATTATTCAAAAAAGGGGTGACCAATCACCCAGTCCTCTTATCCAAAGGCTATTTTATTTTCTCAAGGTGTGGCCTTTGGAGAAATCTCTTCACATTAGTCATCTACTTGATTGACAAGTTGAAGTTGGGATCTTTTAAGGGTCTGTATTAATGGATCTGATTCTTAGAAACTAAGTTGCTTGCTAAGAAAATTACCCTTTTTATTTCTGTTTTTAGTAAGGAGGCCTTGGCATTTGTCCAACAGTTAATGAGAAATCATGGTACAATTATGTTTTTTTCTCAGTTCTTTCTGTGTTTGACATAATGGTGAAAATTAAAGAACCTTGAGTGGAAAATGCATCAATAAAATAAAAGCATATCGCAATTATATTCTGACCTTGATTTTTTTCTCTATAACTATATATTTTTCACAGGATTAATTATAATCTAAAATGTACCTATGCCTCTTTGTGTTTGCTACTAGATGTTTTCTAGGTAGAGTAATTGCATGTTACTTTGCCCTTAGATGAAGCAATGCTTTCATAACTTCTAAAGATGACTGAATTGTCTGAGGTTTTTTCTTTTTTAAATTAAATTTTCTCATTGTTCACACTGATAAAAATCCGTCTGCACTCCAATTACCAGGATAAATTAGTGTGTTGTCTGTAAAAACTAGCTCTTCTGTTTAAATGAATAGCAGATAAATACTGTAAATGCAATTAATCTAATATGCTGAGTGGCAAGCTACAGAACAATGACACATATAGTTTGTTGGTTGAGTAACCTTTTAGATTACTCTTGCTGGGCTGAAGGTTTTTTATTTTTATAGAGCATAATGTAATCTACTAAAGCAGTGATAGCCTCATGCAATCCCTTATGTCTTTCAAAGTGGTCTTTAGTTATATATTCAAAATTAAAGAGTTAATATAAATCAAATAAGTCTGCTTTAAAATTTTTCTTTCTGATGTCTAAATTTTTGGCATTGACTATGTATTAATAATTGTTTTGACAAACACTTTAAATACCCCTAAAGATGAGAAATTTTGGCTCCCAGTGACTTGGTTTGTTCATTTCTTTATTAAAAAAAAATTTAAGGCATATATTATGAATGTCTGCTGTGAGTGGAGTCTTAAATTTGCATATCAGTTCATTAATTAGCTAATAAGAGGATCAAACACAAGACTGTGGCCTTATTAGCACACCCTGGCCTTATATAACCACTATGAAGGATAGTTTTAGGAATTACCCTTCACTATACTAAATACCCTAGGTATAGGTATAGGAAACATTATGAATGAATGAATGAAAAAAAAATTAAGTACTACTATGTGTCAAGCCTGGTGCTAAGGACTGGTGATACAAATACAAAAGTGAAGTGCTCCACATACATGGCAGGGGGGAAGTAAGCTACTCTATAGATGATAAAATGCAGTCATCCTCAAAGTACAGAGGCATAAAGGCATGTGGTAAGTCAACCTTTGAAAATATTTAAAATGATATTTACAGATTCTTAATGTAGTTGCTTGTCATTATGAGTTAAAAAAAAACAAACCAAGATTGCTACTTGAAAATTTGTCAAAAAATTTTTACTGTTTGTGAAATCTGTTCCTGGACTCTTGTCAAAATCATCTCTTATTTTGCTGAAACTGAAATTGGTCTCTCCCTTCATGTGCCAATCCTAAGTGCCCACAATCCTTGGGGCCAGGTTCTCTGTGCTAAAATTCCAACTCTGTAATATTGAAAATTTGCTTACTAATTAGAAAAGGCTAGGGACAATACCTCTCCTGGCTCCTTAAATGTAATACATATTTGAATCTTAGACTTTTGCAAACAATTATCATCCTAGTTCATTGTAGCTGTTCTTGGGTGTTTAGAGACTTCCCTAGAAGAGTTAGACTAGGCTAATGAGGCTAAAGCAGTAATCTTTTGTTATTGCACCTGAGGTAAGGCTTTTAATTTATGATAGGTGACTGTATTGAGTCAAGGGGGTCAGGGAAAAAAGAAATATAGTGAAACGGATCACAGTCCGTTGAGAAGATACAAGTGGTTCTCCAATGAGATAGTATAAATATATGCATGAGTCTAAAGCAGAGGGTTTTTATTTTTGGTATCATGGACCCCTTTGTCAGTCTGATAAAATACCTATGGAGCTCTTAGAATGATATTATTAGGTGCATTAATAAAATACATAGTAGACTTATCAAAGAAACCAATTATATTGAAATATAGTTATTAAAATAAAAAACAAAAAAAGTTTACAGATTCCAGGTTAAGAACCCCTGGTCTAGACCGTGGCTAAAATAATCTTGAGACTAGGACAGACAGTGATCATGTGAGAAATACCATTCAACCTGTCACCCAGGTTATTTCAGATTCTTGACATTCCTTCCTAGTTTGGTGCATTCAGGCCTGGGTTAGTCCTACACAACAAAGTCATTCCATCATATGGAAGAGGGCCATATGCTTCTCAGGGGTATAGTCTTACTTAAATGTATGCTGTTGATTTCTTACCTGTCATGTAATAGGCAAATAAGGACCCAGTTAGCTAGGAAATGTTTCTAGCAAGGAAGACTATAGATATGGAGGGCTTTCAGAAAAGGGTAAAGTTAGGAGTAGGGACGTATCTAAAGTAAGCAACCAGCAGTAATGACTTTCCAAGTGGAAGATTTTTTTTGGCTGATAAAATGACCTGACTTTATATTACTGGAATACTAACTCTGTTTGGGAGTAGGGGAGAATGGCACTGTGGAAAGCTAGCGGGAGAACATGTTTTGGAGCAAGCAGAGTCTTCTAGTGTCCCTTAAATTCTAAAATGTATCATTTACTTAATGTAATATAGTCTAGAAAGCACTGCCTTTGGAGCCAGAGGACATGTTGTGTACTTTGTTACCCATGGAACCTTTGGCCAGTCACTTAATGTCTCTGAGTCATAGAATGCTCTTCAATAAAATTGGTGGACTAGATTAGGTGTTCTCTTAGGTCCCTTCCAATTTCAAATTCTGTGATCACTTAAAATTTCTGTATAAACTACAAATATCCTAAGTAAGACATATTTTGCTAAAAGTTACACTGTATTTGGAAAAATTTGTTTGTATAGTATTGGCACTGTTTTATTATTAACGTTTATTATTTATTAGGTCTCTTTTCTATTTAGGATGTTTCTATTTTAAAATCTGAGATTTTTTGAGTTAATTTTACAGGGTAAAAGATGAATTTTTTTCTCTTTAATATTTTAGGAATAAGTTGATGAAATGCTATAGACATATTATGAAGCATATATCACATGTAATATACATGCACATATATGTGTACATATACATACACATACACAATCTACAAGTTGGATGTATATCAGAGTTGGAAGGGACCTTGAACCATTTAGTCTAATACCCTCACTTGACAGATGAGGAAGTGTAGTCCCAATGCATATTGATAGCACCCATAATTACGATAAAGACCATGACTATAAGTATTGCATGGTGCTTGATGGCAAAATGTAACAAACTCTTCATATTGAGGACAGAAGCAAAGAATTTATTTAGACACTAGAAAACCAAATCCCAAAACCAGTAAGCTGATTCCATCATAGTAGTAAAGAAGTTAACAAACGATAACACAGAGAGCCATAGCATCCTTCAGCCATACCACAAACTAATATAAGATCAATATTTACTCACAAACCTCTCTTTTTCCTTGCCTGAGCATCATCACTCTCCCACTCTCTCTCTAGCTCTGAATCCTAGCTTCCTGTGAGCTCTGCTCTACCCTTCAGCAAACTCCTCCCATCACTGGGTCTATGTGGTTACATTCAGCCTGTTTAGGGGCAGAGTTTACTTTCAAAGCAGGGGAGGTCTTCAAATTGCCCCCTAGGACTATTAAAGGTCTGGGAAGATCTTCAGATTTCCATTTGCATTACAGGAAGCTGAAATCCAGAGAGATAAAGCCTTTGTCACTTAGCTGATTAGAGCACAAATATTGAAATGCTTAGACAATAAGATTAAAGAACTGTTTTGTGGAATGCTATTTTTAGTCAAATTTAAAGAAATTTTAAAGAAGGTTAAAAAACAAATATAATTGCTGAGACTCAAACTGATAGTCATCATTCACTATAAAAGTCACTATTGATCCTCTAGATTTCATCAGTTGTCAAAGTAACCTTGAGCCTGAAGTTGATCTGCTACCAAAGTTAGAAGTTATATATGAAAAAAATAAGAATACCAAATATAGGAAAACTAGTTCTAATTTTTCCAAATATAGGAAAACTAGCCCTAATTTTTCCAGGGTCAGTAAAACCTGGCCAAGTAGGCAGAAAGAAACCTGTCCAAATAAAATGGTAAATGTCATATAGCTCACCTTGGTACTTTAAGATTTAGTGTAACCTCCTATTTTCTGAACTCTTTTCTGTATTGCTTACTTAGATATAGATTTCTCTATAGTTGAATTTGATTTTTAAAGTTCCTTTAATTTCATTTAGAGGTAGATATCCAAAAAAGAAACTCTTCTTTTCTACTAGATATGCTCATTTCCAGTTTGTGGATAATGATATCCCTTACTATGATTCTTCAGTAATCTATGGGACCCCTCTTGAGGCAAGTAATCTATGTTATTTTCTTTTAATAACAAGAACAGAGTGCAAATTAAAAATCACAAATAAAAATGATATTAGAGTGATTAGATAGGTACTATATGCTTAGGATTTAGCCAGATTACTATTTTTAAGATGTTTATTTGAAATAAATATAGTAAATATGGGCACAAATATTAATTCAAACTTGATTCTGATTGTTTATTAAGGTGTTTTTAATTCAACAAGCATTTGTCAAATACCTTCTAAGTGCTACTATGGTAAGCATTTTTTGAATGAATGATTTTGAAAAAAGTAGATAAGTAGTAAATATATTCAAAGTTAAGTACAAAGTAATTTGGGGGGAATGCAGGTGCAATGGTGAGTATGTCAGGTCTAAAGTCAGGAAGACTCATCTACCTGAATTCAAATGTGACCTCAGACACTTACTAGCTGTATGACTCTGGGCAAGTCACTTAACCCTTTTTGCCTCAGTTTCCAAATCTGTAAAATAAGCTGTAGAAGGAAATGGCAAACCACTCTAGTATCTTTGCCAAGAAAACCCCAAATGGGGTCATGAAGTGTCAGACATGACTGAACAACAGTAACAGCAAGGGCGACAACAAATTTGGTAGGAGAGCACTCACATTTGAAATGATCAGGAAAATCCTCATGTAGGAGATGGCACTTGAACCTTAAATAGACTTAGGGATTTTGAGAGGAAAAGGTAAAGAAAAACAGCAAGATATACAGACTGTGCAAAGGTTTGAAGGTTGGAGATGCAATGTTGCACATAGTAAATGGCAAGTAGACTAGTGGAATGTAGAACACCAAAGAGTAGTGATACAAAGTAATTCAGAAAGATAAGTTAGAGTCAGATAGTAAAGGGCATTGAGTGCCAAACAAGAGTTTTCCTTTGATCCTAGCAGCAATAAGCGTCATTTTCTTGTTGAGTTATTTTTCAGTTGTGTCTGACTCTTAATGACCTCATATGAGGTTTTCTTGGCAAAGATACTGGAGTGGTTTTCCATTTTCTTCTCGAGCTCATTTTACAGATGAGGAAATAGAAGCAAACAGGGTTAAGTGACTTGCCCAGGGTCACACAGCTAGTAAGTGTCTGAGATGAGGTTTGAATTCAGGAAGATTAGTCTTCCTGACTCCAGGCCCATCACTCTCTCCACTGTATCAATTATGTGCCCTGTAGAATTACATATCACAGAGACTATTATAAATAGAGATTTCGCATTGTAAGTTTTGTAGTAGGCACATGTCCATATCTGAAATACATAGGAATTAGCAACATGTAGAATGTAATCAATAACTAGTAATTAAGCAAAGCCCCTGAGTATTGAAAATAGATGACACAAATTCTATTCAGTAAATCTTTATTGAGCATATACTTCAGTAGTTAGAAGGAGCATTGAAGTTAGCAATCTTAGATTGAGCCCCCCAGTTGTTGTAATATTTATACTATATCGTCATACTATATTGTTATACTATATATGTCAATACTATTGACAAAAGTTTACTTTCCAAGGACCCACCTAGCTATTTACAGAATAATGAATCATCAAGTAGACTGACCACTTGATAATGATTTACTTGGTTTTGGCAACTCATTGATGCAAAAATACAAAATGACTCTGTCCTAGCACGTCTACTCTTGTGATGGTGTCAAGGTGTCAGAAAAGAGACCTCGTGTTGTTAGATAATCTACAAACATTAATTTAGCTGTTGACACTAAATGTTAGTCTTGTGTCCAGTGACCAGTAGTGAGTCGGTTTGCTGGAGGAACTGAATTGTATTAATCCTTACAGTCTCACTTTAATACAAAACCAGAAGACAAAAGGGAGTTGAAACTCAGTGGAAGGATATGTTACATGTTCTCCTTGGAGTAACAAATAAAAGAGTTAAGGAAATAGGTTTTATTGTGCATGTAAAGACTACCTGAAACTTTATAAAAGATTAAGAAGCACTTTATAGAAAACCTGATAAGAGATATAGGTAAGTAAAGCTGTCCCAAGAGTGTTTAAGGTTGAAATTGGAAGGAGGACAAAAAGCATATGAAGACTGGAAAAGATGGAAAAGCATTTGGACTAGGCTAAATATTCATAAAATAGGTTTCTTTTGATGGTGACAACTTCCCATTTAAGGAGGGTACCTAGACCAGACATCTTTTCCTTTCTCACTAGGCTGCCATCCATATTCCTCTTTAATGCCCTAGAAAGCTCTTCATCTCACAACATCACTTCAGTCCTCAAATTCACGCTTCAGAATTGTCCTCAGACCTTGTTGTTCCTCCCTCTGATTGATGGCCTCTTTCAGATTTTCCATTTAAGGAGGCTGGCCAGTCTAGCCATCTCTTTGTTTGACACTAAGGTGCAATCTGGACTTCTCCATTGTCTCCTTGCTCTTGAGTATCTTCCATCACCCCCACCCCACCACCCCATGACCTTTTTTTAATGTGATATCTTCATCCATTATAATGTAAGGTCCTTGAGGGCAGGGGCTATCCTTTTGCTTATATATGTATTCTCTGGTCTGGTACGTAGCAAGTACTTAAATGCTGATTGGCTAAATGACACAGTTGTAAAGGTATTGATCAATTCTTAAGATGGATGTAAGAGGGAAGGCATAGAAAAAAATTGTAAAATTTCATTACCAAAAAATGCTGGTCATGGGAATATCAAGAATTACAATCTCATACATTTACTTTCTCATCTCTGTAAAATCTTTAGGAAAGTAATCAGCTTAAACCTTTTGGGCATCCTGGATAAAAGCATAATGGAGAAAAAGTGCAAGCTTTTATAAACGATCCTATACAGTCCAGTCATTTCATTTGTGTCTGACTCTTTGTGATCCTATTTGAGGTTTTCTTGGCAAAGGTATTAGAGTGGTTTGTAATTTCCTTTTCCGTTAATTTTATAGATGAGAAAACTGAGGCAAACAGGGTTAAGATCTACAGCCATAGAGCTAGTAAGTGTCTGAGGCCAGATTTGAACCTCAGGTAGATGAATCTTCCTGACTTTAGGCCTGGTGCTATATCCACTATGCCACTTAGTCTGCATCATCTTTTCTTTGCATTCACATAATTGAAAGGTGTAGCGAGTACTAGATCCATTGTTTTATTATTGACTATAAAATATATTTAAATTGGTAGAGCAAAATGCTTACCTTTAAGGTACTCCTCCAACATATTGTCTCCTGTACATATGTCAAACTTCTTTAAAAGATGTAGCAGTATTGAGAACTTTGTTTAATAACTGGTTATTGTTGTAGGGTGGAATGAGTTCTTATAATCATTAATATTCTGATTTAGTTGGCACATAAAATATGGAAAAGGGAGGAATGTGAGATAAACCTGTGAATATAAAGTCATGTACTTTATTTGTAAGGCCTAACACAAACTAACTCTTGATACACACGTCTTCCAAGCTTGCTTATCTTCAAACAAAATCCACAAGAGATTGAAAAGGGAAAGGCTTGCTATAATCAGTCATCCTGCCCTAGTAAGGGGTGATACCCTATAGTAGGATGACTTCAGTAAAATTATAATAGACACACCTGGGGGGAAAAATAAGGCATTTACTTCTCAGGAAGTTTTGATATCATGACTTTTATGTCATAGTATGAAAACAAATCAATACCAATCCAGAAAGAAGTAAAGGCTCATTATGTGCAGAAATGGCTGTTGAGGAATGTAAGGAAATGTATAATACATGTTAGGAAGATTTCCATTCAAAATGTTTAACATTTTTTAAGAGTTTTGTTGCTTGAAGGATAAACTTTATCTAGAAATCATTGCTAACTAGAATGGTATTCTCATATGTTTTAGACAGTCATAGTTTTACTCCAAATAATATTATTTCTTAATATTTAAGATGTCTTTTTCCCCCCTTTCCCTTTCAGTTTTTTGTAGCTTCAGATCCTACAGTTAAAACTGATCGGCTGTGGCATGATAAGTATACATTAAGAAAATCTATGATTCCTTCTTTTATTACAATGGACCAATCCAGAAAGGTATGCTAGAAGAGCTTTTGTATTATTTGATGATTCAGTGTAATGCTTCAGTTCTCTAACTAACATTATTTTTTTTTAATAAGTAGATTTATACACACACACACACATATGTAGAGAGAGAAAACTAGCTTTATTATCTGAATATTTAATTTTTTGGATAGCAATTGGAGGATATTTTAAATGCCTTGTAAACCAGCTGATTTTTTTTTTTGATATTATAGAATATGTTAACTTTAAAAAGAAATCACAAATATTTATGAGGAGAAGATAGTGTAGCATAGTGAATAGTTGGTCTTGGATACAAGATCTGAGTTCAAGTTCTGACTCTCAAACATTCTGATTTTGACCTTGGTTGTCACTTACATCTTAAAGTTTGCCCAAGGCAAACTCTCTAAGACTCTAAAGCTGGAGAGTAGTCGTCCACTTGTATTGGGAAGAGTGTCCTCACTGCAAGTTCTAATGAAATTGTAAAATTGTTTAAAAAAAAAAATGAACCACCTACTAGCATTGTATTAGGTTTTTACATAAGTAAATTTGTACTTTATGTATTATATGTGTTTGTATATACTCTATAATGTGTGTGTATTTGTGTATCATGTATTAATGCAGTTTTAAATGTTAATAAAGCTATGCTAAGAGATTTGGAATATTACGTTTGTATGTGCCCAATTTGGGGGATGTTATGATTTCTGTGAAGATAACCACAGGATTTTTTTTCCTTGTTTAGGTTCTTCTGATAGGAAAATCTATTAATTTCTTGCATCAGGTTTGTCATGATCAAACACCAACTGCAAAGATGATAGCTGTGACAAAGTCCACAGAGTCTCCAAAAGATGGTATGATTCAGATACTCAAACCATTCAGTTAAACTCTTCATTTCACAACTATTGAATATGCTTTTTGAAGTCTTGAGAATAAAAATCATGTAGTTTACTAGGTATCTGTATTCATTTAGACATTTTTCATTAACTACAATCTGGATACAATATTTTTTTTCTCTTATAATATTTTATAACTTTTTGTGACTAAATATTTTTATTTATATACATTTATAAAATTTTATGTTTATACATTTTAAAAAAGTATGCCAGTTGATTCTTTTTTGGATAATTTATAAATTTCTTTTCAAGGTATATTAATCAAAGCAAATCTTAACTTATCCTCCAGGTCAAATCTCATCCTTCCCGAACTGAGCAGCATTTGATACTTGGCCCCCTTTCCCTTTGGATGCTCTCTCCTCCTTGGACTTTTTGTGACATTATTTTCTTTTAATTCTTCTACTTGTCTGACCATTCCTTACTGTCCTTTGCAGGGTCATCATCCAGGTCACATTCTCTAACTGTTCCCCCATGCTCTGATCTTGACTTTCTTTTCTTTTTTCTCTTTATATACTTCCTCAGTGACATCTTTGATTGGAAGAAACTTAAGAAATCTAATTCACTGTCATCATTTTAAAAACAAGGGAACACAGAAGTCACACGTTGAGATTAGTGGCAGAACTGGCACTAGAATCTAGGATTCCTGAGTCCTACCCCAGTGTTCTTTAAATTACACCTTGTTTTCTTGCCTCTTAAAAAAAAAGAAATTAAAAAAAATATTTATAATGTGCTCATCTGATATCCCTCATCACTTCTTATTTGGATTATTCCAATAGCCTCCCAATTAATTAATTTCTTTGCCTTGAGTTTCTCACTGCTCTAGTACATCCTATACTGCTACCAAAGTAATTTTCCTTGAGTACAGATCTGCCCTTGTGACTCCCCTAATTGAATCAAATTCATTGACTTTCTATTCCCTCTAAGATAAAATATAAGCACCTCTATTTAGCTCTTAAAGCCCTACCAAACCTAGTCCTAACCTATATATATATATATATATATATATCCTTTTTAAACATTACTTTCCCTTCCACACTTTGTGATCCAGCAAACTTGGCCTTCTTTGTTCCTCATGCTTACTTTACACTCCATCTCTCATCTCCCTGCATTTTGTAGTGGCCAAGCTTCATGCCTTTTCATATTTTTTCTTTATGCCATTTCTTTATTTTCTGTCTAGTTTTCTCTCTTCCTCTAAGACAGTTCAAGCACCAACTTCTGCATGAAGCTTTTCCTGTTTCCCTTGACTCCTCATGTCCTTTCCAAACTGTCTTATATTTAATTACTGTGTATTTATTTGTATTGTCATTTTATACTGTATATATTTCCATATGTACTTGTCTCCCCATTAGAATATAAAGTCCTTTTGAGTAGGGATTGTTTCATTTTTTGTACTTGTACCTTCATTGCCTAGCACAATGCCTGTCACAAAAGAAGGACTTCATAAATACTTGTTGACTGATTTGTTGATCTTTCTGTTATTTGTATCTTACCTTTTCATCCTTTATGCTGCTGTTGAAATTATCTTCCTAATGAACCATGTTGATTTCTTCTACTCAACAGCCTTCAATATTTATCCATTGCTTTACCAAATAAACTCTGCATACTGACATTTATGACCTTTTCCAAGGTTTTATTTTTTTTCCCCAGCTAAATAGATGTTTCTTTTCCAGATAAATAGTTATATTCAGTGTTCCAGTTAAACTGAACCATTTACTGGTCCTTGTTCTCAGCCTGATTTCTCCTGTCTCTGCATTTTCTCATGCCATCACCCTGAATGGAATTTTCTATTCTCCATCCTCCAGTCACTTATTTCCACTTGTCGAAATTTAGTCACCACCTTTCTAAGAAACTTTTATCACCTCCTTTTGTTGCTTTCATTTGTACTTATTGCCTTCTGCCTTGTATCGTGACTATTTATGTAAAATTTTATCCTTTCTTTGAAATGTTTGCTCCAAGAAGTTAGGGCCATGTCTTATATTTTCTTTGTGTCCCCAACACTTAGCATAGTGTTTTGTAGTAGTTACTTAATAAATATGTGTTGAATTTAATTGAATGTAACTAAATAGTTGCAGATTAACATTACTCAGGATGTTTTTCTTACCTTTAAAAAGCCTCTCTCCCCACTTACTTTGGAATTTAGCTATTCTTAACTAGACAAAGCTGCTGTTTTTACATTTGTATTCCTTAAAAATGAAACAAACAAACAAACAAGGAAAAGAGCCAGATGACCTTAAAACAGAAAAGACAAAAAATTTCTATTAGTATGAGGAACAAATAAAATATTTTTTAATTAACCCTGGATTTTCCCATTATTTCCAAGTTTGTTTAAATACATTCCCAAAAGACATCTCTTATAGTTTCCTTTTAGTTTGCAGAAGCTATAGTGGTAGAATTTGGGAATAACACTTGCCTTATAATAGCTGGAAGTAATAATGCAGTTCTTTTGAGGTTCATTTCCATTGGATTGACATATAAGTGAGAATACCTTATTACAACAGTCTTTGGGTTCTTAAATAGTAGTAGATCAAAAACATGTTACTTTGTACTTTATAGCATTGCATTTTTAATGAAATCAGTTTGCTTATTTTTAGTAGATATTATTTGAACTGTAGTATCTATGATTTCAAGCACCACTGGTTTCTGCTTATTGCATACTTAATCTGTTTTTCTGTTAAATTATCAGTCATAGATATTGTGTAAAATATCATGTCTGCTGTAAATTCAACTGGGTATTAGATTTTTTTGAAAGTTACCAGTGATTCTACTTGGTAATGATAAAATGGTTATGATTCTATATATTGTCTAGTACTCATACCATTTCAGATTGGAAGAGTAGGATTTTTAGAAATGTTTACTATTGACATGTATATACATATGTTATATGTGCATATATATGCCTTTTTAGTTTCCTATCTTGGTTAAAATGCAAATAAAGTATACATATATACTTTTCTTTTTTGTTTTGCAGCTGCAGACTTATTCACAGATTTGGAAAATGCATTTCAGGGAAAAATTGATGCAGCTTATTTTGAGACCAGCAAATACTTATTGGATGTTCTTAATAAAAAATACAGTTTATTGGAGCACATGCAGGCTATGCGGCGATATTTACTTCTTGGTCAAGGAGATTTTATAAGGCACTTAATGGACTTGCTTAAGTAAGAAAAATATGAATACATATTTCTTACATGTGGTAACATGTGATAGAAATAATTAGTGTTTTAAAAGAAAGTTCTTTTTATTCTTATAAGAATATTTGAGTATAATCAAGAGGAAAACTCAATTATTTGCCTTTTTGCAAGATATATTTTTAAACAAAATTTGAAAAGTAAAAATAGAATTGTAAGATATTTAAATGAAACTACCTTGTTATCTTACTTGATGGTTCCCCAAATAAAATTTTGGGGATGATGAAGTGTAAGCTGTGAGCCCTAATTTTACTGTTTCAGCATGTGTGTGTATATGTGTATATGTATGTGTGTATATGTATATGTGTGTGTGTGTGTGTGTGTGTGTGTGTGTGTGTGTGTGTGTGTGTGTGTGTGTGTTCCTTGAGGGCATCAGGATATCAAATTGCTTCTTGATTCAAGTCCATAGTAAGTAAGGTGCTATGCCAGTTATTTCAGACTCACTTGCTAATTAGGTTGGCTGTAAGTGTGAATGTTGTTTGTTATGAGTATTTTAAGCTGTAGTACCAACAGTAATACCAACTACATTTGGCAGCATCTTTCAACACAAGGGAAAGAGTCCCTTTTTCTTAGCTGCTTTCATTAAAAAAAATCTACTTTTTTTTTGCTTGATAATAATTATATTGACCATGATAACATCTCTGAAAATAGTTATGATCTATAATGCACTATGTATAAAGGCAATATGCTTTTTGAAGCATGTAGTGAAAAAAATGTTCTTTTAGCGAGTGAAGTAGCCTTTGATTGTTATAAAATTTTGTTTTGTGTGAACTTGGGAATATGAGATGCACAGAATCTTCAAGTTGATGTAGTAAAAACTTTTAAAAGCCACTATTTAAGAGAAATGACTTTATGGTTGCAGAGTTCACTCTAATATAAATAACAATAATAGCAATGATAATAATTACTAACATTTATATAGTACCTACTACAGAGTACCAGGTGATTATAATTATAACTAAGTGATTATAATTAGTATCTCATTTGATCCTCACAACAATCCTTAGAGCTAGATACTATTATTTTGCCATATGACAGATGAGAAAACTGAGGCAAACAGAGGTAAAGTAACTTACCCAGAGAACATCTAATGAGTGAATCCGAGAGCAGATTTGAATTCATATCACCCTGACTCCAGGCCTAGCACTCTGTCCACTGTGCCACCTAGCTGCTGTGTGTGTGAGTGTGTGTGTGTGTGTGTGTGTGTGTGTGTGTGTGCAAATTATTTGGAATATAAAGTTTGAATCTGGTACATTTGGTAAAACCTAGAGCTATAAAATAAGTTTATTATGCTAACATATTTAGATTTCTCTCTAAAGGTATGTTTTTATATTTCTTTAGGGGAATTTGATACTTAGATCTTCCTTAAACTTGTTACAGAGGAATTGACAAGCTAACTCTGTGTGTGTGTGTGTGTGTGTGTGTGTATGGCAAAACCTATTTGTGTGTATGCCCACATATATGTACTGTGTGTATATATGTATGTCAGGAGATCAATTAGTTCCTGTAGGCCTTATGAAATGGAAGGGGTATGTTTAAATTGACGATGAAAGGCGTTATTCTTAAGTTTTTAAATCTTTGCCAAACACCTAAAGAATCCTTATGGAATGAATGAATTCTAAGTGGAAAAATGAAATTCTAAGAGGAAAAACTTCCAAATAAGTAAGATATTTGGAAATGTATATGATGAGTAAACACCTGAAAATGCAGACATCTTTTCATGGAGCAATTTATAGCCTTTTGAGAGTTGTGAAATCTGAATGTTCAGAGTGAATTAAAACTAAATTTGTTTTGAGGTATGCCAAGGATTGGGAGTAGATTTTGGTGATAATGTTTGAAATAATTGAAGATATGCTATCTTAAAACCAGGTAAATTTATCCTGTGTTGTGATGCTTTAGTTATCAAAATACTTTTTAGGCACCTAATTATTTCTTTAAATGTGTCTTTTTATCTGTCAGACCAGAGCTTGTCCGTCCAGCTACCACTTTGTATCAGCATAACTTGACAGGAATTCTTGAAACTGCTGTCAGGGCAACTAATGCACAGTTTGACAGTCCTGAAATCCTTAAGCGACTGGATGTTAGACTTTTGGAGGTATTTTAACCTTGTCCCTATTTTAAAATGATGTATGCCAGTTATAAAAAAGATTATCAGAATGAATTTTGTGCTAAAATAGAATGTTGCATCTAATACTTTTACTGGTACTTCAAGAATTTTGGGAGGTGGGCAGGGGGCAGATTATAAAATGGTGAATGTAATTTATCATCAAATTGTGTTTAGTGGTAGATTAGATTTTTCAGAGGCATGATAGTCATCAGAAAGACATTTTAATTTTTCATTTATAATAAAAATCAAGATAAGTAGTTTTTGCCTTTTGTTTGAAGTGTTTTTTTTTTAAATCATATGAAGCATATCTTAATTCTATGTATTTTTTGTCAATTAAAAAAATGGAAATTAAGCCAAAATTTACAAAACAAACTTATGTACTGTTACCCACATTGTGACAATTCTCACAGTTTACACGTTATTTGTTTTGTTTTCTCCTTAGGGAGAATAAATAAGATCTTTAGCAGTATTTCTTTTTTCATACTAGGTATCTCCAGGTGATACTGGATGGGATGTATTCAGCCTGGACTATCATGTTGATGGACCAATTGCAACTGTAAGATCATTTTGTGTATTTCTGTAGCATTTGTAGTTGCTTAGATGGCTAAATATTTTGTTATTTTTAAATGGCCTTTACTCTAAGAACTTCTGATTAAAGTGATCACTTGGCGTCTGGGATATACCCACTGAATGAACACTTAAGCCAAACCTTCAATTTCTTTAAATTATTAATGAGTGCTAAAACACCCCATTATTAAAAACATTCTTTTAAAAAATAAATCATTTGTTCTCTTGTAGATTTCAGCAAGTACTTAATAAATGGATTGTTCATTTTATTCCATTATTCCTAGACTGTAGCAACTAATTTGGGATAATTTGCAAGGAACTATAAAATGTATTTCAGGGGAATCGTATTTGTACTACTTAAATAAAATTTGATATGTAGTATTCATTTGAACTGATGAGAAAATAGCTGTACTATTGTTCAAAGTGCTTTTTACCATATATAAAGAAATGTACTATTTTTTAAAACACTTATCAAAGAACAAAAGTTTGACCAGCATAGTTGTCTTCTTACAGATGTGTAGTTAAGGGAAGAAGTAGTTCTTCTTAACATGACTGTTTTTTGCAGAGACTTTAACATATTGTTATTGACTAGTATCTTTTTAAACTTATAATCAGTAGATTCAAAAATTACCTATTTGATATCTTTACTTAGCAAAACTTCATATTACAACATAATTAAAACTAATATTATTGTTTGGAATCTGATTATTTACCTAGAAATCTTAGTTGAGCCCTAATCCTAATGCTCTGAATCACACTGATTTCCTATACTTCTAAAATTTAAATATCTAACCTAATCAATATAAGATTATCAGAATTGCCATAGCCATGTTAGTGGCCCTTCTAGCATGATAAATCAGGTTAATAGTTCCTGTGCTATTGCATTCATATTAATTATGTGAAATATTGACTGTTAGTAAAATTTTTCTGTCTTTAATTTCTAAATTGGTACTGTCAACCCATCTTACATAATAATTAAAATTACATGACATTCTTAATTTCAACTTTATTAACATACTTAGCTTATAAACATTTAGTTATAAGTGTTTCATTATAAGTAATATGACTTTTTCTATTTTATAAGTGTTTCATTCTAAATAATATGACTTTTTCTATTTCTATTTTCTATACAAACTGCATATTTTTTACTATATGTATATATATATATGTATAATTTTTTTTTTACTAGCTAAAATCAAGCAGAGATTAGGTTTTCCTATAAGGCTTAGAAAATAATTTAAGATTTAATATAAAAGAAATGTAATTGCAAGTACTCATGTTAGATGATGTACATTTGATATTTTTGCATAGTGTAAAAGATACCATATTAAATTAGATGAATGCTTCATAGAAGTTTAAGTGCTTAGAGAAATAGGTATCCTGTGGAGAAAATTTTTTAAATCACTGAACATTATCTATATGTGTGATCTCTAAATTATTTCATAATGTTACAGGACTGAATAGCAGTGCAAAGGCATATATTGTTGTTCATTTAACACTATAGAGAAACTCTTTGAATACTTGGTGAAAACTAGAATTTTTTCTGCATTCCATCTTTTGGAAAATAGTCATAGAATAAGAAAAACATATATTAAAAAGTGGTTTAAAAGAGGGAAAAATGAAAAATATTTGAGACATGTTCGTGTTCAGTATACCTCTAGACCTGTCTGCTACATCGATATTTATAATACTGGCATATGAGAATTAGTATTTATAATGGTGGTCCTCAAGGATCACAAAATTTTCAATTAAAAAAAAAAGGAAGATTAAATTGCCAACAGCAACATAGCATTTACAAATTTAATTGAACATATGTTTATTGAGTATTTATTGTACGGTAAACATTGCAGAATATATGAAGATGTACAGGATGTAGTGCTCACATTCATTCCAGTGACTTATATTTTTGTAGCAGAGGATAATACAGGACGAATACAAGCACACTAGCTCAGGACCACAGAAGAGGGAAAAATTACTTCCAGGAAGATTATCAAAGAAAGAGGTATTATCTGAGCTGGACCTTGATTCAGCAAAGATGTTCCAAAACTTAACTTGGGTGGATATAGAATCTACCTTGTCTAAATATGGAAACATATCTGACCAGCACAACAGATTGTGGTGATTGTGTGGTCTTGGGACTTTCTGTATTGGGGACATCCTCCAAGTCTGAAGAGCCTCAACTTCACATCTGTGAACTCCTTGTGCCTATTCATGGTCAGGAAACAATATCAGTATGGCCAGACCCAACCAGGAAGCTATGTCAGGGGACATTAGACTGGAACATTAGACCTCTGGGTCTATCAAATCTTAGGGACACCTTTGTTTTTTCTTGGGGAAAAAACTAGCCTAACTTGGGCTAGTTACATGGGGGACAGTTTAGGGTATTGTTCCCACTACAGTTAGACATTGCAAATGGACAAAGAGATGAATTTTTTAGGAGAAACAGAACCAGGTAGATTGTATTTGTTACCCCAAGACTCTTTCTAGAGAAAACTTTTTTAAACACCAGTGTCTGTATGATGTTTTTCAACTCTGAAACAATGGAATCCCACAATCTCTAGAAAATTGCAGATCATTCAAATGACAATGGAGAGAAACATGGTGGGCTAAAATGAGCTGTCACATGTCACCAATGAAGAATTATGAGCAATAAAGTATTTAAAAGAGAAGTATTGATATTTATCAGTAAAGAAGTTCAGCTGATCATGGAGATAGAACTTGTGATAACAAATAACTACCCTGCTTTCTGGAAAGGCTTTTAGTTATAGTTCTGTTAGCAGACTATTTTTGCTTCCTGAAGAACAGCCTAGCTAATCAACAACAGCTTGGGTCAAGAATTTATAGATCATAGCAAACTGTAAAATAAGGAATATTATAGAATGGTCTTCAGTCCTGTGTGAACCTCTTCTCCAGAGACCTAGACAGATTGGTGGGAAATGGGTAAAGGGTACATACAGCTTTTATATAGTTTATAAACATCAGCTTAGGGGGGCGGCTAGGTGGTGCAGCGAGTAGAGCGTCGGCCCTGGAGTCAGAAGGACCTGAGTTCGGATCCGGCCTCAGACACTTAACGCACACACAAATAAAAACCTAACCATGTGACCTTGGGCAAGTTACTTAACCCCAATTTCCCTCCAAAAAGAAAAAAAAACCATCAGCTTAACTCTTGGGACATGTACTCATATGAACCTGAATGCTACAAAATTATGTGATCAAATTTGGTACTCCCAAAAGATATAAGAAGGTACTTTGCCACCCCTTTGCAGAGCTAGGCAGATTGTGTGTGTAGAGCATTACATATATCAGAATTTTTAAATATACTGTTTAGTTTGGCAAAACTGTTTTTTACACTTTTTTTTTTTTGTTATAAAGGATTCTCTCTGTGAGGGGAAAGAAAGGCAAGTGATGAATTGGCAAATGGCAAAAGCAAAAGATTTCAATAAAATTTATTCGAAACATCTTTTTACCCATTTTTTTACATTCAAGGTCAGTCTTATCTAAGAAGGCTTCTATAACCCTTCCAGTCCTTGTTCTCTCTTCTCTGAGCTCTTTTGGCATTGACAATTGTGCCACATGCAAAAATAAACAAGGGTTTATATGTAGAATTTTAGAGATTACATGGCACCCTAGAGATTTTCTAGTCCAGTTCCCACCTTTTTTAGGTAAAGAAACTGCAACTTAGAGAGGCGAAGTGATTTGTTCAGGGTCTCCGAGTGAAAGAGTAAATATTAGAACCAAAAGTTGTATCTCCCAACTCTTTTTATCCAGTGTTTTCACTAAAATACCTTGCTTTCTTGACATATATTTGACTACTACAGAAATATTGCTGGCCACTTCAGGTTCAACAAGCACTTATATGCTAAAAACCATGTTAAGTACTAGATATACAAAGACTAAAAAAATAGTCATGTCCTCAAAGAGTTTACTTATTTAATTTATTTAATTGGAAGAAATACCACATACACATATAAGTAAATGCAAAGTGTGTAATTTTGTAGATGGCAGTAGGAAACAGTAAAAATTGGGGAAATTATGAAAGACCTTTTATAGAATTTAGCACTTCACCTATTTGAAGTTGTAGTTCTTAGAGGTGAAATGAAGAACATTCCAGGCAAGGACAACAGCATGTACAAAGATCCCTGTTTTAGATGAATGTTATATATGAGAATAGAAAGTTCTGGTTAAGGGTGAATGAAATGCCTTAATGTGGCAATATATCTACTCCAAAGCCAAATTTATGGAAGAACAAGTTATGTTCTAATAGGATTTTACTAATGTGATTCTTGTCTTTTAAATTATATTTGATCATTTCTTTTCAGAACTTCATACTTATGTAAATTATACCTTTTGTTGATAATTATATTGGTTGTATTGCCATCTTACTTCTGGTAGATTAGGTGTTAATATGTTTTCTTTATAAAACTGCTGAGACAAAATGTGTCTTTGTAGATGTTGGCAATACTTTTAGACTATTTGCTGTTCTTTTCAGGTATTTACTAGAGAGTGCATGAGTCACTATCTAAGGGTGTTTAACTTTCTTTGGCGAGCAAAACGAATGGAATATATACTCACTGACATACGGAAAGGACATATGTGCAATGCAAAGCTCCTGAGAAATATGCCAGGTAAAATATAAACTTTAATGTTTTACTTAATTTTCTTTTATATAGATGAATCTGTTGTATAGCTGATTCAAACTATTTTTACTGGATTCTTAAAAAAGGAATGAAATCATATAATATGACTAACGTAAAAATCATTGCTAGTTTCTTTTTCTATTTCTACCTTTGAGGAAATTTTAATTTTGTTTAGGCTCAAATATTCAAAGAAGTCATTAAGCATTTATTAAATATTTGCACTGTGATAGGCAGTAGGCCAAGTTCTGGGGATTGAAAGACAAAAGTGAAAGAGTCTGCCCTCAGTCAACTTACCTTCTAACAGGGAAGACAAAATGTGCATATATAAGCATGGTATACATCAGATGAATGCAGTATAGTTTTGAGACAGATGGTACTAGTTAGGAAATCAGGAAAGATTTTATATAGAAAGTAAAGTTATAACTGATACTTGAAGGAAAACCAGGATTCTTAGAGGTGGAAGTAAGCAGAGAGGGAGTGTATGTTCCAGGCATGAGGGTTATTTGTTGCAGAAGCATGGAGATGGGACTGTCATATGCACAGAAGAGCAAATCAGTATAGATAGTAGTATAGATGATTATTTCTCAGAGTACATATCTGGGTCACTAATTTGCTGTAAACCCTTTCATTTTTGGTTTATTTTTCATTCTACCATTCATTGTTGTACTTCAGAAATGTAAACGAACTTTTTTTGGATGATCTCTGTGGACAATTGATCAAAATTCATATCCTAAATATATTTATCAGTTAAATTTTTTATTCAAGATTATTTTTTTTTTAAAGCAATTGGGGTTAAGTAACTTGCCCAAGGTTACACGGCTAGGTTTTTTTTTTTGTTTGTGTGGATTAAGTGTCTGAGGCCGGCTCTGAACTCAGGTTCTTCTGACTCCAGGGCCGGTGCTCTCTATTCACTGCGCCACCTAGCCGCCCCTCAAGATTATTTTAATAATTGTGTTGTGGTTCAAAAACCATAACATTAAAGTATTCTTAGAATATTAACTTTCAGTTTTGCAAAGCCTCATATAAATTTGATGGTCAATTAGCCAGGCTTTTGGATTGATAGTTCATTAGGTGTTAGTTAACAAGTAAATCAGTGAGTAGATAGCTTTTTTTAAAGTTTTAAAATTTGTATATATTTTTCTCTACTAATGAGTTTTGATTTGGTTGAAACATAAAGTAATTCAGGGAACCTTTAAGGAAGCCTTATACAACCTTATCTCATAGTGATGTAACATAATGGAGAAAAAATTGTTACTTCTTAAAGAAAGGATTTGAAAACTTCCTTATTAGGTTAAAGACCTGTCATTACTAGGTTAAAGACTTATCAGGTTTAAGGGTTCAAAGACAATGTAATACTGAGAAAAACTGTACTACCATACTGACTGGATCCACTATAAATTTATGTTATCTGATCTTTTTTTTTTTTTTTTATTGGAGGAGGGAAGGCAGGGCAATTGGGGTTAAGTGACTTGCCCAAGGTCACATGGCTAGTAAGTGTTAAGTGTGAGGCTGGATTTGAACCCAGGTCCCCCTGACTCCAGGGCTGGTTCTGTATTCACTGTGCCACCTAGCCACCCTATGTTAACTCATATTAACCAATTGAAACAAGATACTACTTGTATACCTTCATAATCACTTTATAATTTCACTTACCACAGCAGAAATTACAAACCTTTTTATCCCTCTTTTAACTTCCCATGGTGCTCCCTCCTCCTCTATTCCTCTCACCCTTTTAGGTGAAGGAACTTTCCTCCCATTTTACCAAAACTTGAATATATTGAACAAGAGCTCCCTTTTGCCCTCCTCATCATCTTGAATCTCTCAGATGCCTTCCCTTAGTATTTCCTCCTTTATTCCTGCCTCAGCATGAAGAAGTGGCCCTTCTTGCTAAGGCAAACACATCTCATACACTCTTGATTCCATTCCCTAAGGCCTTATTCTGAGCCCTCTTCTCCCTTTTTACTATCTCACTTGGTGATCTCATCTGCTCCCATGGGTTCGTCTATGCAGATGATTCCCAGATCTATGTATTCAGCCCTGGGCTCTAATTTCGTGCCACTGCCTTTTGTATATCTCAAACTGCTTGTCCTGTAGACATTTCAAACTCATCATGTCCAAAAAATAACTTACTATCTTCCTCCTAAACTTGTTCCTCTTCCATACTGTGTCATTACTTTTGATGGCACCACCTATCCTCCAAGTCACCCAGGCTTGCAACGTTGGTGTTATCTTTAACATTTCACTTTTACTCACCCCAGTTCACTTTTACTCACCCCACATAACATCTATTGTTATGTCTTCTTGTTTCTACCTTGACAGTATTTCCTATAATTTTCCTTATCTTTTTTTCTCACACATCTTTCATCCTGCTGAAGGCTCTTTATCATCTCAGGCCTGGACTATTGCAATAACTATCTAGTTGGTTTCTCTACTTTCTCTGCCTCCCTCCCCATTCTCCCCACAATTTTAATCCATCCTCTTCATTTGACAAAGGGATTTTCTGAAAGTGTGAATCAGATTAGGTCTCACACTTCCCACTTAATAAATTCCAGTGACTCTCTGTTACTTCTAGTATTAAATTCAAAATCTTTTTTTGATATTTAAAGCCTTTCACAGACCTTAACAGTTTTCTTAGACTTACTCTACTCTGTATTCTTTGATCCAGCCATGCTGACATTCTTACTGTTTTTTTCACATGATGGAAATCTTCTCACTCTACATTTTTCATTGGCTCTCCTTGTGCTTGGAACACTCTTACTACTAGCTTCCCTGGGTTCCTTCAAAATTTAGTAAATAATATCTATCTTAAATCAGGAGTAACATTTTATTTAATGAAAAAAATTAGAAACTATTCCAATAAGATCAGAGATATAATATAGCTGATCATTATCAACACTACCATTTAACATAGTGATAGAAATGTCAACTATAGCAGTAAGATAAGAAAGAGAAATTGAGAGAATAAGCAAAGGCGTAGAGGAAATAAAATTATTACTTTTTGTGGATATGATTTATTGAGACTTTAAAAAGTCAGCTAACTGGGTAACTAGGTGTCAGAGTAAAATAGAGCACTGGCCCTGAAGTCAGGAGGACCTGAGTTCAAATCCAGCATCAGACACTCAACACAAAAACTACCCGTGTGACCTTGGGCAGGTCATTTAACCCCAGTTGCCCTCCAAAAAGCAAAAAAAAAAAGTCAACTAACATAAATTTATTTTATTTTATTTTTTGAATTAAATTTTATGTTTATTTTTAGTTTATATCATTCATTTCCACAAGATTTTGAGTTACAAATTTTCTCCCCATTTTTCCCCTACCCACCACCCCAAAACAGTGATCCCACTGAATACCACCTACCCCAATCTTCTCTCTCCCATATCTTCACTCATTCCCCCTTCGACTTTCCAGTAGGGCACAGTGGATCTCTATGCCCCAGTGCCTGTATATCTTATTTCCCAGTTTCATGTAAAATAATAATTATATACATACATACATACATACATATACACACACACACACACATATATATATTTTAAACATTTGATTTTAAACCTTTGAATTCCAGATTTCTTTCCCTACCTCCCTCATCACCCATCCTTACTGGGAAGATAAGCAATTCAATATAGCTTGTACGTGTGTAGCTACACAAAACATTTCCCTAGTGGATATATTGTGAAAGATTGATTATATTTCCCTCCCTCCTATCCCACCCCCACTTGTTCTATTCTCTACTTTGATTCTGTCTCTTTTCAAAAGTGGGTGCTTCCAACTTTCCTACCCCCCAGCCGACTCTCCCTTCCATCATCACCCCTCTCATCCCCTTCCCCCCTATTCTCCTGTAGGGTGAGATCCCTCTATTTAGTGTGTATTTCATTTCCTCCCTGAGCCAAATTCAATGAGAATAAGTTTGACCCATTCCCTTTTGCCTTCCTGTTCTTCCCCTCACAACCATTTCCCTTACCTCTTCTGTATGAGATAATTTGCCCCATTCTGTCTCTCCCCATCTCCTCTCATTATATTCTTCTCTCACCTCTAAATTTCATCTTTTAAGTATCATCCCTTCCTATTCAATGGCTTCAGTGCCCTCTGTCTGTGTATACCTGTATACATATATACACACAATCACATGGGTATATGGATGTATTCATACACCCATATACCCTTCTATATAGACATGTGTGTATGTATACATCTATTTATCTGTCTCTCTCTCTCTCTCTCTATGTACATTTCTATTCCCTTCAACTATTCTCATACTGAGAAAAGTTTCATAAGTTACAATTTATCGTTTTTCCATGTAGGAATGTAAATAGTTCAACTTTGATAACTTCCTTATGATTTCTTTTCCCTGTTTGCCTTCTCATGCCTCTCTTGCTTCTTGTATCTAAACGTCAAATTTTCTATTCAACTCTGGCTTTTTCATCATGAATGATTGAAAGTCCTCTATTCCGTTGAATGACCATATTTTCCCCCGAAACATGATACTCAGTTTTACTGAGTAGGTGATTCTTCGTTTTAATCCCAACTCCTTTGACCTCTGGAATATCATGTTCCAATCCCTTCAATCCCTCAGTGTAGAAGCTGCCAGATCCTGTGTTATCCTGATTGTGTTTCCACAGTATTCAAATTGTTTCTTCCTGGCTGCTTATAATATTTTCTTCTTGATCTGGGAACTATGGAACCTGGCTATAATATTCCTAGGAGCTTTCTTTTTGGATCTTTTTCAGGAGGTGATGTGTGGATTCTTTCAACCACTCTATTTAGCTCTCTGGTTCTAAAATTTCAAGGCAGTTTTCTTGAGAATTTCTTGGAGGATGATTTCTAGGTTCCTTTTTTGATCATGACTTTCAGGTAGTCCAATAATTTTTAAATTATCTCTCTTGGATCTGTTTTCCAGGTCAGTGTTTTTTTCAGTGAGATAGTTCACATTACCTTCTTTTTTTTTCATTTCTTTGGATCTGTGTAGCAGTATCTTGATTTCTTATAAAGTCACTAGCTTCCATTTGCTCCAATCTAATTCTGAAAGAATGATTTCTCTTCAGTGAGCTTTTGAGATTCTCTTTCCATCTGGGAAATTCTACTTTTTAAGGCATTCTTCTTCTCATTGCCTTTTTGAGCCTCTTTTGCCATTTGAGTTAGTCTATTTTTTTTTTTTAAAGCAATTGGGGTTAAGTAACTTGCTCAAGGTTACACGGCTAGTCATTATTTATGCGTGGGTGCTCATTTTCTGAGGCCGGATCTGATCTCGGGTCATCCCAACTCCAAGTCCGGCGCTCTTACTCACTGTGCCACCTAGCCGCCCCTTTAGGGCAATTGGGGTTAAGTAACTTGCCTAAGGTTACACGGCTAGGTTTTTGTTTTGTGTGGATTAAGTGTCAGAGGCCAGCTCCGAACTCAGGTCCTTCTGACTCCAGGGCCGGCACTCTATTCACTGCGCCACCTAGCCGCCCCAGAGTTAGTCTATTTTTAAGGTGTTATTTTCTTCAGTCAAATTGTTGACTCTCATTTTATAATTTTCTTGCATCATTCTCATTTCTCTTCCCAATTTTTCCTCCACTTCTTTTATTTGGTTTTCAAAATCCTTCCTAAGCTCCTCTATAGCCTGTAATGAGCTCATATTTTTCTTGGGAGCTTTTGGTGCAGGAGTTCTGACTTTGTTGCCTTCCTCTTATTCCGTGCTTTGATTATTTTTGTTCCCCAAAAAGGAATCCAAAGTTGGATTGCTGTGCTTGCTTTGCTTCCTTTGCTTGCTCATGTTGTCAATCAATTATTTGACTTTTGAGCTTTTTGCCACAGCAGGACTCTGCTACCAGAGAGGGAAGCTTTGTCCCACATAACTGGGGTTTTCTCAGCTGCTTGAGCTATTATTTTGGTGCCCTTTCTTAAGCCTCCACATGCTCTGGCAAACTGGTCACACACCCCAGGACCTCCACCCTAGACAGTGATCTAGATCTAAGCAAGTTAAAGCAAAAATGATTACCCCTTAGACTGGTTGATTAGTTCCCCTACAATCTGTGGCCCAGGAGCTCTGAAGCAGCTATGTGGTGGTGGCTGCCTGGCCGCCATGCCTAAGCCCCTTCTCTCTCCAGGGGGCAAAGGCCAGACCATACTCCTAAATTACCTATTCCCAAAGTCCACACTCCACTGACCTCTCACTTTGTCCTCAGCATCTATAGGTTGATAATTCTGGAAACTGCCACAGCTGCTGGTGATCTAAAGTTCCTCCAACAGGGGCCTGGTTGTGGCTGCCCTGAGGCTAAAACCTCTGGCTCAAGCTGGGGTAGGCTCAGCTCACAGAGAGCTGCGCTGGCCCCTTCCTGCCAGGCTATCTTCAGTGGGAGGTTTGCTTCTCTCTGTCATTTTGTGTGTTCTGTAGCCCCAAAGTTTGTTTAGAGTCATTTTTTCCATGAATTGGAGGAGGTGCAAGCGGGGGCGGCAAGGAAGTCCTGTTTCTACCAACCAACATATTTAAACAATAACTTCAGGATATAAAATAAATTTACATAAATCATTAGCATTCCTTTGTGTTGCAAACAAGACATAGTCGATAGAAAGAGAAATTCAATTAATAGTAAAGACAATGTATAAAACATTTATGAATTTATCAAGAGAAACCTATGTGAATCCAACTACAAAACACTCTTTACAGAAATAAGAGACCTGTTCATGAGTAGTAGGTCATGCCAATGTAATTTAAAAGACAATGCTATCTAATTAATTTAATTGTCATATCAATTAAACTAACAAAAAATTTCATAATGCTAGGAAAAAAATTAAAAAAAACAATGAAAGTTATCTAGAGGAACAAAAAGTTAAGAATCTTAAGGGAAATAATTAAAAAAGGGAGAAAGAAGGGAGCCTAGTAATACTAGATCTGAAACTATATTACAAAGTAATAACCATTAAAATCATCTGGTATTGATTAAAAATAAAGGTTGATCATTGTAGCAGTTTAGGTATATAATATACAAAGAAGAGAAATATAGTAGTCTAGTGTTTGATAAAGTCAACTACTAGGTATTCCAGTATCCCAGCTACTGCGATAAGAACTCACTGTTTGACAAACTGCTAGGAAAAGCGTAAAACAGTCTTTACATACCTGGTTTATAGATCAGCATCTCACATCATATGCCAAGATAATGGCAAATAGATAAATGACTTTTTAATAAAAGATGACACTATAAGTAAAATAGAGGAACAAGGAAGAAATTGCCCTTTATAACTGTTGAGCTTATGACCAAACAAATGATAGAAATAATCACAGAAGATGAAATGGAAAGTTTTGCTTATATAAATTTTAAAAGTTTTTGCACAGACAAAGTCAGTGCAGTTTAAATTCAATTGGAAACAATTAACTGGGGAAAAGTCTTAGTGGGAAGTTTCTCTGATAAAGGCTTTATATTAAATATGGTAAAGAACTGATTCAAAAATGAGATATTAATCAGGAGATTTTGAGTAACAAATTTTCTCCCCATCTCTCCTCTCCCTCTACCTGAAGATGGCATATAATTTGATATAGACTTGACATATACATTCACATTGAACTTATTTTCACATTACTTATGTTGTAAAGAAGAATTAGAACCAGTGGGCAAAACCACAAGAAAGAAGAAACCAAACAAAAAATAGAGAGCAAGCCCAAATCATATGCTTCGATCAGCATTCAGACTCCATAGTTCTTTTTCTGGATATGGATATCATTTTCTATCATGAATCTTTGAGAGTTCTCTTAGGTCCTTGCATTGCTAAGAAGAGATAAATCTATCAGAGTTAGGCATTGCACAGTGTTGCTGTTATTGTGTACAGTGTTCTGCTGGTTCTGCTCACTTCATTGAGCATCAGTTCATATAAGTCTCTCCAGGTTATTATGAAGTCTGCCTGCTCCTCATTTCTTGTAGCACAGTAGTGTTCCATTATATTCATATGCCACCACTTGTTCAGCCATTCCCCAGCTGACGGGCATGCCCTCACTTTCTAATTTTTGGTCACCACAGAAGGAGCTCCTTTTCCTGTTTGTATGATCTCTTTGGGATACAGACCTGCAAATGGCATTGCTGGGTCAAAGGGCATGCACATTTTTTAACCCTTTGGGCCTAGTTCCAGATTGCTCTCCAGAATGGTTGAGTCAGTTCACAACTCCACCAACAATGCATTCGTGTTCCAATTTTCTTTTTTTTTTTTTTGGATTTTTTTTCATTTTATTCTTTTTTTTTTTTTTGGATTTTTTTTAAACAAATGCTTTATTAACTTCTGTTTTACATCATTCATTTCCACCAGATTTTGAGTTACAATCATTTTCCCCCCATTATTCCCCTACCCAACCTCCCAGCATAGTAGTCCCACGAGATATCACTTCCTCCAATCTGCTCTCTCCCATACCTTCTCCCATACCCCCATCGACTTTTCCATTAGAGGAAGGTGAATCTTTGTGTCCCAATGCCTGCACATCTTATCTCCCTATTACAAGCAAAAGAGTATTAATAATAGTATTTGTATATATTTGAAACATTTAATGTTATGACCTCGAATTTCAGATCCATTTCCTTCCTGCCTTGTCACCCATTCCTTCTTGGGAGATAAGTAATTCAGTATATGTTGTACATGTCTAGCTATGCAAAACATTATCATAGTAGATATATTGTACAAGGCTGCTTATAATTCCCTTCCACTCATCCCACCCCCCACCTGGTCCATTCCCTACATGATCCTGTCCCTCTTCTATAGTGGGTACTTCCAACCTCCCCTCATCCCAAGGATGCCCTCCTATCCATCATCCCTCCTCTCATCCCCCTTCCCCCTATCCTGCTGCAGGTTGAGATATCCCATTTAGTATGTATGTCATTTTCTCCCTGAACCAAATTCAATGTGAATGTGGTTTTGCCTTTTTAGCCTTCCTTATTCTCCCCCTCCTTTGCACCCACTTCCGCTTGCTTCTTCTACATGGGATAGTTTACCCTATCCTGTCTCTCCCCATCTCCTCTTGCCACTTTCCTCTCTCACCTCATAATTTCATCCCTTGAGTATTCTCCCCAACAAATTCAACCTATGCCCTCTATCCATATATAACTGTAACCATATACACACACATTCACATATGGATTCATATGACCGCACCCCCTTCTTCCATTATTTTCATAGTGAGAAAGATATATCATCAGTCACAGTTATTCCTTTTCCATATAGGAATGTAAATAGTTCAACTTTGATAAGTTCCTTTTGATTTCTTTTCCCTGATTACCTTCTCAGGCATCTCTTACTTCTTGCGTCTGGATGTCAAATTTTCTATTCAACTCTGGTTTTTTCCTCAAGAATGCTTGAAAGCCCTCTATTCCACTGAATGACCATATTTTCCCCTGAAACAAAATACTCAGTTTTGCTGGGTAGGTGACCCTTGGGTTCATTCCCAGTTCTTTTGCCCTCTGGGATATCATATTCCATGCCCTTCGATCCCTCAGTGTAGTAGCTGCCAGGTCCTGGGCTATTCTGATTGTGTTTCCACAATATTGAAATTGTTTCTTCCTGGCTGCTTGTAGTATTTTCTCCTTGATCTGGGGATTCTGGAACCTGGCTATAATATTCCTGGGAGTTTTCTTTTTGGGATCTTTTTCAGGAGGTGATTGGTGGATTCTTTCAACCTCTATTTTGCCCTCTGGATCTAAAACATCAGGGCAGTTTTCCTTGAGAATTTCTTGAAGGGTGATTTCTAGGTTCTTTCCTTGATCATGGCTTTCAGGTAGTCCAATAATTTTTAAATTGTCTCTCCTGGATCTATTCTCCAGGTCAGTGGTTTTTCCCATGAGATATTTCACATTGCCTTCTAATCTTTCATTTGTTTGGATCTGCTTAACAGCATCTTGATTTCTCATAAAGTCACTAGCTTCCATTTGCTCCAGTCTAACTCTGAAGGAATGAATCTCCTCAGTGAACTTTTGAGATTCTTTTCATCTGG
This sequence comes from Gymnobelideus leadbeateri, assembly GCA_011680675.1. Lineage (NCBI taxonomy): Eukaryota > Metazoa > Chordata > Mammalia > Diprotodontia > Petauridae > Gymnobelideus > Gymnobelideus leadbeateri. Next base: position 168,075 of record WOXC01011842.1, on the reverse strand, counting down.
CAAATTCGACTTTTTAAGGCATTCTTCTCCTCATTGCCCTTTTGGGCCTCCTTTGCCATTTGAGTTAGTCTATTTTTTAAGGTGTTGTTTTCCTCAGTCAGGCTGTTGACCCTCATTTCATACTTTTCCTGCATCCTTCTCATTTCTCTTTCTAATTTTTCCTCCACTTCTCTTATTTGATTTTTAAAGTCCTTCTTAAGGTCCTCTATGGCCTGCAACCCGCTCATGTTTTCCCCTGGGGCTTTTGGAGCAGGACGTCTGACCTCACAGTCCTTTTCCCGCTCTATGCCCCCAAAATAGGAGTCTAGGGTTGCATTTTTCTGTTTCCTTTGCCTTGGCATGTTGCCACTTAATTGCTTGACTTTTGGGCTTGTTGCCACACTATGGCTTTAAGGCCAGCTAGAGGAATTTTCGTCCCGAACGTGTGGGGGGCAACTTCCGTTTCTGGCAAGCTGTAAACCCACCCACAACTTCCACCCTAGATCACAATCCAGATCCAGGGAGGTTAAGGCAAGAGCGATTACCCCCCAAGACTGATTGCTGGATCTCCCCACGATTTGTAGGCTGGGAGCCGGAGCTGCCTCTGAAAACTACAAAATGGTGTGTCTTCTCAGCGGCTTCTAGCCCCCAGGGGAGGGAGCTGACGCATTCCCCAAATACAGGTCCCAAAGTCCATAGGACACTAACCTCTTACTTTGTCCTAGGCATGTCTATGTTGATAATTCTGGAGTCGCCACAGCTCCTGGTGTTCTGGGGTTCCTCCAGCTGGCTGCTGGCCCTGCCGCCCTGGGGCTAAAACCTCAGCTCACGCAGCCCTGGGCTCGGCTCGGCTCCTGCGCTCTGCGCTCTGCACGCTGCCAGGTCCCAGACCACTGCGCTGGTCCTTCCTGCAGGGCTGCTGGGCTGTCCTCAGCGGGAGTTTAGCTTCTCTGTGTTGTTCTGTGGGTGCTGGGGCTCCAGAAGTTGTTCAGAGTCCCCTTTTACATAGTTTGTGGGGAATCTGGGGGCAGAGAGGCTTGGAAGAGCTGTTTCTACTCCTCCATCTTGGCTCCACCCCCGTGTTCCAATTTTCCCACATCTTCTCCAGCATTGATCATTTTCCTGTTTGTCATGTCAGTCAAATATGATAGGTGACATGTGGTACCTCAGAGTTGTTTTGATTTGCATTTCCCTAATCAGTGGTGATTTAGAGCATTTTTTCATATGATTATAGATATCTTTAATTTCTTCCCACGAAAACTTACCTGTTTATATCCTTTGACTGTCAATTTAAGAATGACTTCTATTCTTATAAATTTGACTTCGTTCTCTATATGTTTGAGAAACGTGTCCTTTATCAGAGACCTTGGCTATAAAAATTCTTTCCTAATTTTCTGCTTCCTTTCTAAACTTGGTTGCACTAGCTTTGTGCAAAAAACTTTTCAATTTAATGTAATCAACATTATCCATTTTGCATTTTATAATGTTCTCTATCTCTTGTTTGGTCATAAATTCTTCTGTTCTCCAGAAATCTGACAGGTAAACTATTACTTGCTTTCTCAGTTTGCTTATACTATGAACCTGTATATCTAAATTGTGTACCCGTTTTTACTTCCTTTGTAAGATGTTGGTCTCTGTCTAGTTTCTGCCGCATTATTTTCCAATTTTCTCAACAGTTTTTGTCAGATAATGAGTTCTTATCCCAGACACTGTAGTCTTTGGATCTATCAAATAGTAGTAGATTTTGACTACTGTGTCTTGTTTACCTAATCTATTCTACTGATCCACCATGCTGTTTCTTAGCCAATACCAAGTAGTTTTTTTTTTTTTTTAAGCAATTGGGGTTAAGTAACTTGCTCAAGGTTACACGGCTAGTCATTATTTATGCGTGGGTGCTCATTTTCTGAGGCCAGATCTGATCTCGGGTCATCCAAAGTCTGAGGCCGGCTCTCTTACTCACTGCGCCACCTAGCTGCCCCTTTAGGGCAATTGGGGTTAAGTAACTTGCCCAAGGTTACACGGCTAGGTTTTTGTTTGTATGGATTAATTGTCAGAGGCCGGCTCCGAACTCAGGTCCTTCTGATTCCAGGGCCGGCGCTCTATTCACTGCGCCACCTAGCCGCCCCCAATACCAAGTAGTTTTGATGATTTCTACTTTATGATACTATTTATGATATGACATGACTAGGCCACCTTCCCTTGTATTTCTTTTCGTTAATTCCCTCGATATTCTGGACCTTTTGTTCTTCCAGATGAATTTTATTATTATTTTTTCTAGCTCTATAAAATACATTTTTGGTAGTTTGATTGGTAGGGCACTAAATAAGTAAATTAATTTAGGGTAGAATTCACATTTTATTGTATTAGCTTGGTCTACATAAAGTTAGTTTTTTTAAAAAAAGCTTCAACTCAAGCCTCACTTTTTGCAAAAGATCTTTTCTGGTTTTTCTCTTTTACTTATCCCCCTCCCTTAAGAGAGTAGATTAATTAATATGGTAGCACATATTTCTTTCCAACTTGAGCCATGCTTATGGTAATAATGATATATCAGTGATATCAGCCTTCTCTCATGGACGTTAGAAATTCTAGCATTTGAAAGGGCTATCTACCTTAAGCAACCCTTTGGCTTTTGTATTATATCAGAATGTCATGTTGTACAGTTGTTTATGTTCCTCAAATGTTGTCAGGAGTAGGAATAGCTTATTATATTTTTTTATGTGAACATTAAAAATTTTCTTCAGTTTGTACATAGTTGCTCCTTCCTACTGCATTTCCTTTTGGAATGCTATTGAATGGACCAATTATTAAGAGGTAAACTTTCACAAGAACTGCTATTACTTCTCTAATACTGGTATCTTTAATATTTTCTGATGTAGATCAGTTTTGTATTACATAAATATTTTGTCATTATATCAGTCTTCTGTTTTCAAAATGAAGCTTCATTCATACTTCTATATTATTTTTAGCATTTAAAGATGAGAGTTCTTAACAGTTATATAAGTATGTGGGCATCAGCCAGTAAGAATGAATTTTTGTGGTCTGGATATTAGCTTGTCAGTGTCTTGATAATGACCTGATTTTTTTGCTTTTATTATTTTCTTTTATTTAAAGATAGCCTTGCTTACTCTATGTCCAATCCAATACACTAAACATTTATTAAATGTCCCTGATGTGCCAGGTACTGTATTAAGTGCTGGTGATAGAAGCAATAAAATGAAAGACGGTTCGTTCCCTCAGAGAACTTAAAATCTAAAGGGGGAGATACCACACAAAAAGAAGCAGGAAAGTGGGGGGTGCAGGAGGTATTTTTTGAGGGGTACCTTGTTTCTTTTAGTTGAAACCAGGCAAAGCAGTGGAATGAAATGAAAGTCAGCTTCTACCATTTACAAAGAAAGGCTTTGGGAGGAATTTGGTATCCTATCCTCCAGCCCTCTAGTAAGAGAGAAGAGGCTCCGGAAGATGATTTCAGCCAAAGCTTGAGTTAGCGGCCTGCTGGGGACATTAGAGGTGGTGATCTTATCCTGGGATGGTCATCTTACACCCTGGAGTTGAAACCAGCTAGAGTAGCAGATGCAAAGTGCAGTGTCTGTATACTGGGAAATGACTTGAAGAAGTAATGGTTTGGCAGTTTCTTTCCCATGGTACTATAAAATTAAAAAGGTAGCCTTAAGACTAAATCACTGGGCACATATAGACATGATATATTTTTGGCAGTATACAGAAATACAAAAAACATTCACACAAGAACAAAGAAATGATGACATTTTAGCTTTTTGTGGTGAATTGTTTTTTTCATAAATAGTGTTAAAGGCATAATCCTTTTTTGGTAATCATCATCTATGGCAATGTCTTCTTAAATAAAAATGTGTAAATCTTATGTTCATCATAAAAAGAATATCACCTATGTCATGATAGACTCTAATAAAAATTAAGTTACAGAGCTCTAAACTATAGGCATTCAAGGAACATACTTTACAAGTTTTTGTTTGTTTGTTTATTTTTTATTTTTAATTTGTGGCACTCCTTGCTTCAGTTCTTTAGAATAAAACTACATTCAGAAGAACCTCTCTCTCTCCCCTGAACTTTTCCGTGAGCAGACTCCATTGGAAAAGAAAAAAAAAGCAAAGCAAAGCCCTTGTAATAAACACATCAAGTGAAACAGATTCCCCCATTGTATTTAAAAATGTATAATTCTGCAAGATGTGGGCAGCATGATTTGTTATCAGTACTCTGGAATCCTCAGTGGTCATTGCATTGACCATAGATTTTAAGCCTTTTGAATTGTTTTTATGATGTTATCGTATTAATTTGTTCTACTGATTTTGCTCATTTCGCTCTCCTTAAGTTCATACAGTTTCACCTAGGTTTCTTTAAAACTATTCATTTCTTCATTTCTTACATTGCAATGATATTCATATGCCATAATTTTTTAAGTGATTCCTCGATAGATGGGTACTTCTCTACTTAGTTTTTAGTTCTTTGCTTATAGTACTACAACTACAAAAAAATACTATTATAAATATTTTTGGGGGGTGGGCGGAGCCAAGATGGCGGAGTAGAAACAGCGCTTCCAAGGTGCTCTGCCCCACATAACTTCCGAACCATGTAAAAGGGGACTCTGAACAACTTCTGGAGCCCCAGCACCCACAGAACTACACAGAGAAGCTAACCTCCCTCTGACGATAGCCCAGCAGCCCCGCAGGGAGCAGCGAGCACAGCGCTCTGAGAGCAGGCAGCACAGTGCGCTGGGAACCAACAGCACAGTGCTCTGGGAGCTGAGCCCAGGTCCCCGTGAGCTGCGGTTTTAGCCCTAGGGCGGCTGGAGGGACCTCAGAACACCAGCAGCTGTGGCGATTCCAGAATTATCAGCACAGATATGCCTAGGACAAAGTGAGGGGTTAGTGCCCTATGGACTTTGGTACCAGTATTTGGGGAACGCATTGGCTTCCTCCCCTGGGGGCAAAAAGCTGCTGAAGAAACACGGCACAGAAGCCATTTTGCAGTGCCACTGGCAGCTCTAGCTCCTGGTCTGTGAACTGTAGGGAGATCCAGCAATCAGTCTGGGGGTTAATCGCTTTTGCTTTAAACTGCCTGGTCTGGGGTCAAGGTTTGGGGTGGGTATCCAATTTGCCAGAGCTGGTAGAGGCTTTACAGAGGCCACCCAATCTTCGGAAGTTGTGAAGACCCCACGTTTAGGCAGAAGCTCTCCTGTCTGGTGGCAGAATCCTACTGTGGCAACAAGGGCCAATATCAAGTAATTAAGTGGCAACATGCCTAGGCAAAAGAAACAAAATAAACAGAAAAATTCTACATTGGACTCCTATTTTAGGGGCAAAGAGGCTCAAAGCATGGAGGAGGACTGTGAGGTCAGAACTCCTGCGCCAAAAGCCCCAAATGAAAATACAAGCTGGCTACAGGCCATAGAGGACCTTAAGAAGCAGATAAGAGAAGTGAGGGAAAAATTGGGAAGAGAAATGAGAAAGACGCAAGAAAAGTATGAAATGACAGTCAACAGCCTGACTGAGGAAAATAACACCTTAAAAAATAGACTAACTCAAATGGCAAAAGAGGCTCAGAAAGGCAATGAGGAGAAGAATGCCTTAAAAAGTCGAATTTGCCAGATGGAAAAAGAATCTCAAAAGCTCACAGAGGAGATTCATTCCTTCAGAGTTAGACTGGAGCAAATGAAAGCTAGTGACTTTATGAGAAATCAAGATGCTTTTAAACAGATCCAAACAAATGAAAGAATAGAAGGCAATGTGAAATATCTCATGGGAAAAACCACTGACCTGGAAAATAGATCCAGGAGAGACAATTTAAAAATTATTGGACTATCTGAAAGCCATGATCAAAGAAAGAACCTTGAAATCATCCTTAAAGAAATTCTCAAGGAAAATTTCCCTGATGTGTTAGACCCAGAGGGGGAAATAGAGGTTGAAAGAATTGATCGCCTCCTGAAAAAGATCCCCAAAAGAAAACTCCTAGGAATATTATAGCCAGGTTCTAGAACTCCCAGATCAAGGAGAAAATACTACAAGCAGCCAGGAAGGAACAATTTCAATATTGTGGAAACACAATCAGAATAGCACAGGACCTGGCAGCTTCTACACCGATGGATCGAAGGGCATGGAATATGATATTCTAGAGGGCAAAAGAACTGGGAATGAACCCAAGGGTCACCTACCCAGCAAAACTGAGTATTTTGTTTCAGGGGAAAATATGGTCATTCAGTGGAATAGAGGACTTTCAAGCATTCTTGAGGAAAAAACCAGAGTTGAATAGAAAATTTGACATTCAGACACAAGAAGCAAGAGATGCTTGAGGAGATAATCAGGGAAAAGAAATCAAAAGGAACTTATCAAAGTTGACCTATTTACATTCCTACATGGATAAACAATAACTGTGTCTGATGAAACCTTTCTCATTATGAAAATAATTGAAGAAGGGTATATGGTCATATGAATACATATGTGAATGTGTGTATATGTGTGTATATGTTTACAGTTCTACACGGATAGAGGGCACAGGTTGAATTTGATGGGAAGGGATGATTCTTAAGGGGTGAAGTCAAGAGGTGAGAGAGGAAAGTGGCAAGAGGAGATGGGGAGAGACAGGGTAGGACAAACTATCTCATGTAGAAGAGGCAAGGGGAAGTAGTTGCAGGGGAGGGGAAGAACAGGAAGGCAAAAAGGCAAAACCATATTCTCATTGAAGTCGGCTCAAGGAGAGAATCACATACATACTAAATGGGATATCTCACCCTGCAGGATAGTACGGGAAAGGGGGATGAGAGGTGGGATGATATAGGGGAGGGCATTCTAGGGAGAGGGTAGTTGGAAGTACCCACTTTCGAAGAGGGACAGGATCAAAGTAGGGAATGGACCAGTTGGGGGTGAGACAGGTGGGAGGGAAATATAAGCAGTCTTTTACAATATATCTACTATGGTAATGTTTTGCATAGCTATACATGTACAACACATACTGAATTGCTTATCTTCTCAGAGGGAGTGGGTGATAAGGGATGAAGGGATTGGATCTGAAAATCGAAGTTTTAAAATTAAACGTTTCATAAAATGTCCAGGCATTGGACATTTTATTGGACATTGGACATTGGAATCAGAGATTCACCTTGCCCTAATGGCAAAGTCAAAGGGGGTATGGGAGAAGATATGGGAGAGAGCAGATTGAATGAATGGATATCCTGTGGGACTGCTATTCTGGGGTGGTGGGTAGGGAAAAAATGGGAGAAAAAATTGTAACTCAAAATCTGGTGGAAATGAATGATGTAAACCCGAAGTTAATAAAGCATTTGTTTAATGAAAAACAAACAAACAAACAAAATAAATATTTTTGTAAGCATAGATCTTTTTTCTTTTTTAGATCTGTTTGGTATATAGGCCTAGTGGTAAGTATTGAAAGGTTTTTGAAAGATGTACACAGTTTCATGGAACATGCTGACTTCTTTGGCATGGTTCCAAATTATTTCCAGAATGGCGGGATGTTTTCTTAGTTCCAACAACAGTGAATTAATGTGAGGTTTTTTTTACCCCCCACTGCCTCTATAATAATTGACATTTTCATATTTTGTCATCTTTGCCAGTCTTAGGGATGTGAAATGAAACCAGACTTGCTTTACTTTGGATTTCTCTTTTTTTTTTATTTGACCTTTTAGGATTCTCTAGATACAGTACCATATCACTTATAAAAAGTGGTTGTTTTCTTTCTCCTTCTCTACTTTTATTCGCTTAATTTCTTTTAAGACCACATCAAATAGTAATGGTGATAATAAATGTCATTGCTTTGCCCCAGTCTTATTGCAAAGATCTTTGGCTTTTTTCCATCATATATAATGAAGCCTCTTGCTTTTACTTAGATACTATTTACCATATTGTGGAAAGGTCCAGTTATTACTTATCTTTCTTTTCCTGTTTTAATGGAAACATACTGGATTTTGTCAAGTCTTTTTTAGCATCCAGTTATCATGTGTTTATTTTTGTTATTAATATGCTCTATCATATATATATATATATAGATTATATATATTAAATTAGCCCTACATTATATGATCTAGTCTACTTGCTAATATTTTGTTTAATTTTTTAAAATATTAATGTTCATTGAGGATATTGTTCTATGGTTTTCTTTCTCAGTTTTGTCTTTGGTTTTTATGTGTCAGGATTCCTTTTTTAATCATAGAAAGAGTTTGAAGGGATTCTTTTTCTATTTTTGCAAACAATGTGTATTTAATTTAATTTTTTTGTATGTTTGATAGAAGTTATTTTCTTAATCCATTTTTGTCCTATGGATTTTTCATACCATTCTTTGGGAGTTCATTTATAATTTAACTTGTTGACTTGTTCAATTTCTCTTTCTGATATTGTTACCCAAATAATATAGCTCTGTTAATCCAAATATTTTACGTTTTTGTATACATCCATTTTATCTAAGCTATCAATTATGTTAGCATATAATTGGGTAAAATAGTTTCTAATTATTTCCTTTATTTTATCTTCAATCGTTAAGAATTCTTCGTTTTCATTGTAATAGGACTAGTTTTATTTTCTGCTCGTTTTTAATCAGACTAATAATTGTTTATCAGTTATTTTGTTTTTTAAAATAGCTTCTAATTTTATTTAGTTTTCAATGGCTTTTTTTGTTTTCATTTTGTCAATCTAATTTGATTTTTAGAATTCCTACTTTGGTGTTAATTGAAATTTTTTTTGTATTTTGTTTGGTTTTGTTTTTCTAGTTTTTTAAAAAAATGCATCTCAAATTCATTTTTTCTTTGGTTGATTAAGTCATTTAGAGTTAAAAATATTCTATTCTCTTGATTCATTTAGAGACAGACAAGTGCTGTAGCCTAGGGGATAGAGTACAGGGCCTAGAGCCAGCAAGACTTGAGTTCAAATGTGACCTCTGACACTTGCTAGCTATGTGACCCTGGACAAGTCACATAACCTGTGTATGCCTCAGTTTCCTCAGTTCTACAATGGGAATAATAATAGTATGTATCTTCTGGGGTTGTTGTGAGTATCAAATTAGATAATATTTGTAAAGAGCTCAGCACAGTGCCTGGTATAGGCTAGGCATTTAATAAATGCTTGTTCCTTTCCCCCTCCTCTAATTTCATACCAATATTAGTGGCATTTGAAACAAAATAAATGAGGCACCAACCCCCAGAGTATCTTTTTTTTTTTAAAGCAATTTGGGTTAGGTAACTTGCTCAAGGTTACACGGCTAGTCATTATTTATGTGTGGGTGCTCATTTTCTGAGGCTGGTTTCGATCTCGGGTCATCCCAACTCCGAGGCCGCCCAGAATATCTTAATCAACCAGTCAACAAGCATTTATTAAATGTTTATTATGTGTTAGATATTTTGTTAAATTCTGGAGATAAAAAAAAAAAGACAATCATTCCTGCTCTTGTGGAGCTTTTACTCTGATGTGGGAAGCAATATATACGTATTTAAGTATTATTAAATGACTACAGAGTTGATGGAAGGTAACCTGAGATAGGAAAGTAATAGAAGCTGGGGGACCAGGAATGACCTCCTGCAGACATTGACATTTGGGCATTTAGGTTTTTGGTGTTTTTTGAAAGAAGTTACACATTCTGAGGTGCAGAAGTGATGTAGGAAAGCATTTTAAGCATTAGGGACTACCAGTATAAAGGCTAGGGGATAAGAAATATAGCAAATCTAGGTGACTGAGAGGATAAAATAATTAATACACTCAGGTTTTGGGGAAAAGGTAATTAGTCTTGGACATGTAGAGTTTGAGATTATGGGACATTCAGTTTGAAATGTTTAATCACACAGCTGATAATGTTGATAAAGCATAGTATTGAGACTAGGGGTGAACACGTAGGTCTGAGAATCGGAATAGAGATGATGTTTGAATGATTGAGGGAGCTAATGAGTTCACAAAGAGGACCTAGAACAGAACTTGAGTCATCCTTGGCTAATATGCTTTTACAGATGAAGATCCACCAGGGAAACTATATAGGAACTTAGGAAATTGTGAAGGAACTTGTGGCAGGTACCCAGCAGAAGTACATTATCAACAGTATAAAATATTGTGGAGCGCTCAAGAAGGGTTAAGATTGAGAAGAGGCCTGGAGAAGAAAAAAATTTTTTTTTATCACCATTTTAACAAGGGTTGTAGACTCATTGGTCCTTGGCTTGATTTTGTTGAGTCTTCATGGTAATATGGAAAATCTCATGGAAATCTCTGGTGAACTGGGATATAATGAAAAGAAGAATGTCTCTGGAGTCAAAAGCCCTGTTTTCAAATTCTGCGTCTGATACTTAATTACCAGTTTGATTCACTTCACTTAGCTGCCCTGGGACCGCAGTTTCCTTGCCTGTAAAACGAGGGGGTTGGAATGGTTGGCTTTGGCAGACCTTTTTAGCTCTAGATTTATTATCTTCTGTTCTCTAATTCTTCTCCTGACTCTATTTCTGACTCTCCAGACTTTCTCTACCATACCACTGTAGCTTCCTCACTCTTCCCTTCCTCTGCTGGGTCAATTCCAACATATAGTAGTCAATAATTTTAAAATGGAATTGACATCTTAATTAATGAACAGTAGAAGAGAACTATTAACTCGCAAATTCAAATTGCTAATAAATCAGTCTGTGATCTTATAACCTATTATTTACCACTCTTTTCCTTTGTCCTACTTTTTTTTTAACCCTTTTTCCTTCTGTTATTTCTCCCACTGAATGTGTGTGTTTGTAGTGTATTTAATTACAACTTTTTCTTTTCCCTTTGCTCATTTCTACTCTATCTTATTTAATTTCTTCTTTCTCTACTCCTGACAATAATGAAAAAATGAAGTATGAGTTTCTTAAAATTGAATGGTAAATTGAATATTTTATATTTTCCTAAGATAATTATTTAGATGAATTTTTTTTGTATGATTCTTGACTAATTTGTTTTCCTACTAGTACTTGACCATTGAATTGTAAAATGGTTTTACCTCCCTGCTTTAGACTTTTATTGCATTATTCTTTTGTTCTGTACTGAACGAGTTCAGTAGAAGTTACACATATTTCAGAGGAGGGTTATAAAAATGATTCAGAATGTTGAAGAGTAAAATCTAAAAATTGTCTCAGTGCCTTGATCATCTTATTTCACTTGAGAAGTGAATACAAATGAGAAACATTATTTTATACTAATTGAGGGGAAAAAACATTCTGAATTAGTGAAAAGCTTGACTCAGGATTTTAAGAGTTTTATTTAATTCAAATATATCGACTAACTTTAAGTACTAATTGTGTTTCCAACTACAAGTTCTGCTAAATATATTTTAATAAATAGATTACTCATTTATAACTAGTTATATCCATTTGTTTAAACTTTGCTAAAACCCTTAAAAACAATTTGTCCTGTTAATAAATGAGTTAAACTTGGTCCTAGGAAACTTGTTTCATTCTTAATTTGCCTAGTAGAATATATCTTCATACAGTACAAAAGTTGCCCAACTGTCACAGCTTGAACTAATGAAATTTAAGTTAATGAGCTTTTATTGTATTAGAAAGGTGATATTATATAATATAGGAAATATTTATCCATTTTAACCTCTTATTTTGTCCTCAGTAATATACTTAAAGTGCATTTTTGTGATACTTTAGGGAAATAATCACACAAGAAGTTTCTGGAATGGAGATCTTTTTCATTTGTTTGGATCTGTTTTATACTATCTTGATTTCTCATAAAGTCATTAGCTTCCATTTGCTTCAGTCTAATTTTGAAGGAATTATTCTCTTCAGTGAGTTTTTGAAATTCCTTTTCCATCTGGGCAATTCAGGTTTTTAAGGCATTCTTCTCCTCACTGGCTTTTTAGACCTCTTTTCCCATTTAAGTTAGTCTATTTTTTAAGGTGTTACTTTTTTCAGTATTTTTTGGGGTCCCTTTAGCAGGCTGTTGACTCGCTTTTCATGATTTTCTTGCATCATTCTCATTTCTCTTTCCAATTTTTCCTCCACTTCTCTTACTTAATTTTCAAAATCCTTCTTGAGCTCCTCCATGGCCTGTAACCATTTCATATTTTTCTTGGAAGCTTTTGATGCAGGTGTTTTGACTTTGTTGTTTTCTTCTGGTTCCATGTTTTGATCCTTTTTGTCCCCGATAAAGGATTCTGTGGTCTGATTGCATTTCCTCTGCTTGCTCATCTTTTTTTTTTTTTTAAGCAATTGGGGTTAAGTAACTTGCTCAAGGTTACATGGCTAGTTGTTTATGTGTAGGTGCTAAGTAACTGAGGCTAGAATCGATCCCAGGTCCTCCCGACTCAGGGGCCAGCACTCTTACTCACTGTGCCACCTAGCCGCCCCTGTCTGCTTGCTCATCTTGCCAGCCAATTACTTGACTTTTGAGCTCTTTGCCACGATAGAACGCTACTTCCAGAGTAGAGAGAGAGCTGTGTCCCAAATTGCTGGGGTTTTTGCAAATGTTGTCAGAGCTATGAGGAACCCTCTTTACAGCTACCACAAACTCTGGCACACTGGCATTCCTCACCATAGGACCACCACCCAAGACTGTGACCCAGATCCAAGCAGGTCAAAGCAAGAGCTCTGGAGGCAGCCACTTGGCAGTAGCTGCAGCAGCTGCAGCCTCACCCCCTCTCACCCTGGGGTGTGTGTGTGTGTGTGTGTGTGTGTGTGTGTGTGTGTGTGTGTGTGTGTGTGTGTGTGTGGCTCTTCTGTCACCAGGTTCCAACAGAGTTCCCCACTGACCTTTTACTTTTTCTTTGGGGTTTATGAGTTGAGAAGTCTGGAAACTGCCACAGCTGTGTGATTCACTCTCCTGAAGTCTGCTCCAGCTGGTCAGGGCTGCCCGGGGTCTGGGTCTGTGTGGCTCATGTGGGACTGTGTGTTCGCCTCCCAGCCTGGTGCAGTAGATCCTGCCAGGCTGCTTCAGGGGGAGTTTTCTTTCTCTCTGTCACTTTGTGGGTTCTGTAGCTCTAAAATTTGTTTAAAGTCATATTTTACAGGTATTGGAGGTGGTTGGTGCAGGAGTGTAAGCAAGGCTCCGCCTCCCTGGAGTTCTTTTTCTTAGAACTTTAAAGACATGACTTCAATTGATCTCACAGTGTCTGCACATAGTTGATACTATGAATATTAATTAAATTGAATCTACCTTCAAGTTTCCATCAGTAAATAATTCTGGGAAAGTTAATGTTTCCCTTCAGCTTTTACCCTCTGCTTACAAGTAGTCTGTGATAATGGATGGAGCTTGAAAGGAAGTAAGACAGGTCCTTGATTAATGTTTTTTAAAAATTCATATTATAAAAATATTAAAGATAAATCTTTACTTTTTTATATCTCCTAAGAGGTTAGCCTGCATTTGCTTTGTACTTTATTTTAAAAGCATTGTGGATCAAAATCAAATAAAATGACATTTGAAAACAAAGATTTTATATCAGCAATGAAAATGTGACCTAGGAGATACTGGACTGACTGAAATGTTTTAAAACTTATAAATTTGAAGTTCTTTAAGCAACCCCTAGAGGGCAGGAGAGAATTACAAATGAGTATTAGTATCTATCTCTTGACAATCAAATAAACCAGAGAAGAAACAGCTCATTTTTTTTTCATCTTTCCATATAGAATTAAATTTTCAAGTTTATGTTAACTTAGTAGCATAAAGGCATAGTTAATATCAATAGTTAGCTTTGTTGTAGAAATTAGAATTAGAAAGAATGAGGGAACATTAGAGCTAATTTATTAAAATCACATAATTTTATCCGTAAGGAAAACTGAGACCCATAGTGCTCATGATTTGCCTGTATTTTGGAGCTTTTCTTTATAAAATAAATTAGCATGTTAAATATAAACTTAAAACATTTTTTTGGAGGGGTTCTTTCTGAAGAAGATCAAGAGATGGTATGAAAATGGATTTTTTCCCCCTAGGAATTATTATGTGACAGTATATTAAACTATTAACTTTATGTAGGTTATTTGTAGCTTTTACCTGGCTTCTTACTTTGGTGAAAGTGTTCAGTGAATTTTGGGGAAAAATATTGTGTCAATACTTTGATATGATGTATTTTATCAGATTTACTTTTTGTTCTTGCTCATATCTGCACAAATTAGCCCTAAGTTTATCAGTAGTAGATACTTTACTTTAGAAATGTAACATTAGAGATGTTCCTTGTATTCTTAATTGAGAAGAGGTTTTGGTCCCAAGAAGTGGCATAGTCCTAGAAAATATATTATTAGTGCATGACATTTTGAAATGGTTTCAAAGGAGACTTAATATATTGCTGAATTAACATTGGTTATCATTGCTATTGAAAAGGGGAATCATTAGAATAGTTAAATGAGGCGTGAATTTATGAATTGTTGCACCTAAATTTTCAACATCTTTATCTTATGGAACATCTAAAATAGTCTTATGGATTGTACTCTATAGTATGTGTTGATTTTTTATCAAAAACATATTTTTAGGTGTGGCTAGGTGGTGCAGTGAATAGAGCACTTACCCTGGAGTCAAGAGGATCTGAGTTCAAATGTCACCGCAGATACTTAATACTTGCTAGCCTTGTGACCTTGGGCAAGTCACCTAACCCCAATTGCCCTGCCCTCCCCCCTCCAAAAAGCAAGAAAACTGAAACCAAAAAAAAAACCCCAAAACATATTTTTAGCTAAAAGGATGAGTACAAGCAACTCAGAGGAGCTGGTAGCAAAGTGGGGTGAAGAACAGAGAGTTCATAGAACAACAGTTGTGACTTAGTAGTTTCACAAATAGAATCAACAAAAGCCTGCTTCTTGGTGCTTTTATGTACTTGAATGTAGCATCAACCTGAGAGAAGCTTGTGGTCTCTTCAGGGCCATTTGACTCCATTTGTTGCTCCTCTTCCCCATAGTTCAGTTCTGCCTTTTTTCTTTTTTGCTTTTTTTTGGAGGGGGAAAGCAGGGCAATTGGGGTTGTGACTTGCCTAAGGTCACATGGCTAGTAAGTATTAAGTGTCTGAGGCCGCATTTGAACTCAGGTCCTCCTGATTCCAGGGTGGGTGCTCTATTATCCACTGTGCCATCTAGCTGCCCCCAACATCGTTTTCTTGGTCAACACTAAACATTTTTCCTCTTAGCAAAATACCATTGAATAGTTATAAACTATAAGGTGGGTAGAAAAGTGATAAGACGATTTTCATTTGTTTAATGTACTTAGAGAATAGTACTATAAAATAATAATATAAATGTCCTTTACTTTTGCAAAGGCTGCCCTCCATGCTTATAATTTGCTCCCTTCTTAAAATCCTTAACTTTCTTCAGTGAATGAATGAATGGATAAAAAGCATTTCCTGCGTATCAGGTACTTTGCTAAACACTAGGGATAAAAATGCAGAAGGGAGCTAATCCCTGCTGCCCTTGAGGAGCTTATGTTAGATTAGAGGTTTAGGAAAGCATACTTTGGTCTGGGAGATTATAGGGAAGAAGAGTGAATCTGTAGGGCAACTTAGTTGATTGACATTGTCTTTCTCATGTAGTATTTTAATGGTAATATTGCTTTGATTATAGTTCTCAGAGCAAAAAGTTAAAAGCAGGGTAAGTATGCATGTGCAGGTAAATTGGCAAAAAGATGGCTAGTATGTGTACCTGGATGGGAAGCATGACCTGGTCTGAAGCCACCTAGTTATAGTAGCCTATGTGAATTTATACTCACTAACCAATCAGGACAGTTTTAACCCCAAGGTAGGCATTACCAAACTGAGTTAATTAACTCCTCTTAGGCATGGTCTCTGGAAGTTTGGTAGTTCAGAGGATGCAACAGCATGACTGATAGCAAGATAATTCAGTTTGATAGCTGGATGGGGTCTGAAGTCTATGTGATAACTTCAATGGGAAGCTTTTTCTGATTTTCCTGGTAGGGCTCTTTTCCTCCTTAAATATGCCTTGTCTCTTGTATATCTGTTGCATTCCCCCCCAATAGAATGTAACTGCCTTGTGGGCAGACACTTTTTCATTTTTAATCTTCATACCTGTAGTGCTAGCATATTGCTTTGCACATGGTAGACACTAAATATTAATACTTGTTAAATTGAAATGAATGGAAGCTATAGGTAATTGATTCCCATGGAAACAAGATATGATTTAACATGATGTTATGGGGGTGGCAGAAGACAATTAGTTCTAAAAGAATAGTGTTATAAGCATTGCAAATGAACAGTCAGCTCAGTAATGTAATAGTGAGCTTTTATAAATTCATGAGTTGGTTTTGGTTATAATGCATCATCACTAGTGTAATTTTCTAAATGACAGCTTGGGGCAACATTATGTTTGCATACCTATATGTTTAGAGGATAATGGGCTCCGTGTTATGGATTATGACACATTAAAAAATCTTGAGTATTAAATACTGAAATTAGCATCTTTCTCCCCAAGTAATTAATTTCTTAAATGTTTGTAATTGCTAGTAAATAGTGTTTCAACTCTGATTTTAGTAGGGGAGTCAGCTGTAATAGTGAAAAATCACTGACCTAGAAACAAGAAGACTAGGCTCTGTTCCTGCCTTTGCTACTAATCTTGGATAAGTCACTTTGCCTCTTAATGTTTCAATTTTTTCTAACCTAGGAAAATGAGAGTATCATTTTGGTGATCTCTAGTATGCCTTCTGTCTCTGACATTTTGTGATTCTATGAAACACTTCCAAAAAAAATCCTCTTGAAAATAACCAATATAATTTACACTCTAATTCTAGATTATGCCTTTATTTAACTAGATATTTCCGTACCTACTTAGACATATTTGAATAAAATAACTTTCTTTTTATCAACCTCTTTCTGTCTTTTAAGGATCTTCAACAATTCTACATTTTTTCTGTGAAGCCTAATAAACTGGAAGCCAAGTGATGTTCCCTTCCTTCTTGCCTCTCTTTTTTGTTTTGCTAAATAGGCAGATTATAAATATCAATTTGTATTTTGTACAAAGAATATATAGTCTTATTATTCTGTCTTTGTGTATGTTGAATATTCATAGAGTTCTGAATATGTACATTATGCCTGTGTCTCAGTGTTTATCTGTCAAAGATTGTAAACAGAGGGTTTCCAGTGACCACATCTCTTTTTGTTGACTGCACACAAAACTCAGACTATCAGTGCACCAACATCTTGTGATCTTGATCACTTCCTTCAGAAAGCTGGTTTAAAATAGGATAGATCAGCGAACACAAATATTTTTAGTAGATTTAGTAGTTCATACTCTAGTTGTATATGTAAGTGGCCGTGAAGAAGTCAGACTGAAATTTAAGTATTAAAATTTATTTTACCTGTTAAATCGGAACCACAACGGATAGACCAATTCCTTTAACCTTATTTTTTACTTTAATGTATGTTATATAGTAATGTTGGAGAAATAATAGGACAATGATGTCTTAAACACTTAACTTTATCAAAAATATAAGTATATACTATTTGATTACTTGAATAGCTAAGAAAAAAAAGGAATTAGGCAGGTGGATTTTAAAAAATGTCAGATTTGACCCATTTTCTTGTAATTATTACTCTAGTGGGTTTATCTTTGATTTGCTCCATCACATACTTTAGTGTAACATAATATGCTGTTATGGTCTTTGTACCAGAAATTAACAGTGGTGAGCAGAGAACTGCTGCTCAGTGGTGACCTTCAAACCTTTTGATGGTTTTATAATCGTATAAAGAATAAAAGCAGACTCTGAACTCATCCTTAACCCGTTTCAAAGGTTCATATTTCTCTCAGGTGGCAGGGTCATTTTTCAGTTCCTTGAAGAAATGTCATTTTTATCTCCAAATAGCTAGGGGAATAGTAAATGTTTCATGCACAGTAGGTATACTAATTGTAAAGAACCTATGAAGTAGGGGCAGTGTTTGTTCAAGGAATTGGAAGGTATTGGTATAAGATTTTAATAACTAAGTATTATGTACAATTTTATTTTGTTTCACTTATCTTTTAGACTTGGGAAACAATATTTCTGGTCCTAAGGGATCATATGATACTGTTTGATTAGATGGTCAAGCCATTGTTTAGCTTGTGTTTCATATAAATTGATTATAGAGAGGTCTTTTCTCTTTGTAGAACAGGTTAGCATTATAGCTTGTGATTCCTTGACACATAAGGGAGAAGGACATTGTAGTGCTGGTTCTAAGTGCATCTGAGTTTGGTGTTTAATATATAAATTCTTTGGCTTCTTTTACAGAGTTCTCTGGGGTGCTGCATCAGTGTCACATTCTGGCATCAGAAATGGTCCATTTCATTCATCAAATGCAGTATTATATTACATTTGAGGTACAATTTAACCATCCTTTTTTTTTTTTTTTGGTTTAAGCAAGTAAGATGTTGTATTAGTTGACATAAGTATCTAAAAAAAGTGTTATTTTGTCTGATTTAAAGGGTTAGAGAGTGTACAACTCAATCAATTCTGATTTCTTTCCTCCTTCCTACCCCCCAAGGTACTTGAATGTTCATGGGATGAACTTTGGAACAAAGTCCAACAGGCTCAAGATTTAGATCACATCATTGCAGCTCATGAGGTGTTCTTGGACACTATCATCTCTAGATGTCTACTGGATAGTGACTCCAGAGTAAGGCTTTTTATATAATATTTCCAATTAAAAAAAAAAAAGATGTGGATGATGCTTTCTTTCCTTTATTTATACTACATAGAAAATTGTAGGAATCACTTCTGTATAGCTACATTAATAATAATTAAAACATTTTTATTAAAGTTTGATGTTCAAGTTACACTGTTACTGAACAGCAGTGGAACAATAGTACTGAAACAAGAAGAACGTGCTCTAAAATGTCTAAAATAGATATTAAAATGGTAAAGAATAATAATACCTATTCATCTCCTAAGTTTAATAATAATATGCTATTATATTGTTCAAAATAGAAAAAGGATGTTTTAAGTTTAGTTTCTTTGATGGACCGATTAATCATCAAAGATGGTTTTGAGTTAGGAAGGGCAATACTAGAACAAAACTTATAATAACAATACTAGGGAAAAAAAACACAAAATGTTATCTGTATCAGAATTTAAAAGACTAATATGAGTACATCCAGAAATCTATTTCTATGTTACAGAAGATATTTATTTTCAGATTGCATTTCTATTCTTTTGATGACTGCCTTATCTTTTTCCCATCCTCTCTCATTGTCAATATTTTTAATATGGGGCTTAGAATTATAGAATTTGGTTAAGATACCTACAGCAAAGATCTGTGATTATGTCAAAGTGGTTACTTCCTCCACTAAAACAGATTGAAAATCCCTCTGTGCCTAAATGACAGTCTTCATGAATTGCTGTGGCTAAGCAATTCATCACCCTACAGCTACCCTAATAACAGGTCTCTCTAAATTTAGCTAGGTTGCTCTAATGAGACAGATATTATGTCTATTACTAGGCCTATTCTTGAAATATTTTCATTTCTGGTATAGGACTTGCCAGACTTTGCGCAGTGTCATCTCTTCACCGTGATTAGGCATCATAGTAGGAGGAAGATGATCTTTAAGATAACTAAATGCATACATACAGAAGAAAAAAAGCCCATACTGTAAAACTTTTTTGCCAAGTCTCTTAAATTTTTTTAGTATGTTTTTTTTTTGTTACTTTCATTCAGAAATGTCTCCTTCCTCCCAGAGAGCCATCCCTAGTAACAAAGACTAAGAAAAAAAGAAAAATATTTCAGCAAAGCCCAACACATCAACTGAATATAACAATATCTTTTATTCCACCAACAAAAGTACCTTACTTTTGCAAAGAAAAGAGGGTAGTATATTTTCTTTCTTTCTTTTTTTTGGAGGGCAGTTGGGGTTAAGTGACTTGCCCAGGGTCCCACGGCTAGTTTTTGTGTTAAGTGTCTGAGGGTGGATTTGAACTCAGGTCCTCCTGACCTGAGTCCTCCAGGGCCAATGCTCTATTCACTGCGCCACCTAGCCACCCCAAGTAGTATATTTTCTTATCTCTTCTTTGGGGATGGTCTTGTTCATTCCAATTCTCCCTCCCTCCCTCCTTTCCTTCCTTCCTTCCTTCCTTCCTTCCTTCCTTCCTTCCTTCCTTCCTTCCTTCCTTCCTTTCTTCCCTCCTTCCTTCCTTCCTTCCCCTATCTTTTCTCTATTTCTCTATCCCTTCTTTTCCTCCTTTTCTCCCTTATATTCTTTTTCTTTCCATTTACATTATTTTAGGCACTGTGTCTAATGTTTTGCTAAGCTACTTTTCTTCTAGGTTGCTCATCTTACCTAG
This sequence comes from Gymnobelideus leadbeateri, assembly GCA_011680675.1. Lineage (NCBI taxonomy): Eukaryota > Metazoa > Chordata > Mammalia > Diprotodontia > Petauridae > Gymnobelideus > Gymnobelideus leadbeateri. The sequence goes on along the minus strand of WOXC01011842.1, from coordinate 147,874 downwards.
ATTCTCTAAAATATAGTACAGTTATCTAGCATGATTTAGAGAATGGAATATTCTGGCCACATGTACTTACTTGTTAATTGAAAACTAAGACAATTTTGCAATAAAATCCATAACTCAAGGATTCCTTCACAGCAATATAGGGACCTGCCTTTAGGAAATCTCTGATGTGCACAGTTGGTTTGACTTAGAAATACAGCAAAAATCAGTGGAACAGTTATTCATGACTAAACAAGATAAGTCTCCTGTATTTTATAATATTCCTCCGGGGATGCCGGGGGTCAGGGTTCTCTGGCTGTGCCGCCTCTCACTCCGCCAGGTGTGGGTCTAGTCTCCGCGCCTAAACAAGATAAGTCTCAAGTTGATTTTGAATCTCTTAAGATACTAGGCTAAACTAGTCTAGTAGTTTAACTACCAGATTAACTCTAGATAGAATATGAATGCAGAAAAATTTCAGAATTTTTGAAATATGTTGACTGACATCTTTATATCAGTATTGTTCAAAAAGCTGTCATAAGAAAGTATGCTGAAATCCAAGTATACTCTACCACATTTTCCTGATCTCCAATAATTTTATCCAAAAAAAGTATAATGAGATTATCCTAGCACAGATTATTTTTATTATATCTGTCCCAGCCTGTAGTGATTACTTTCAAACTGTTTTCAAGATGTAGATCAAGAGGAATGAAATGTTTGTTCTCTTTCAAAGTGATCACAAATATGCATTCTAGAATTTTGTCAGGAAATGAAGTTAAAGTTACTTACTATTATCCATTTTGAAGAATCTAATTTCTTCCATTTTTTGAAAATAGTAATATTATTTGCCCATCCGTAGTTCTTCAAAACCTCTTTTCTTTTCCATTTTTAAAAAAAAAGATCATAGGGGTGGCCAGGTGGCACAGTGAATAGAGCTATGGCCTTGGAATCAGGAGAACCTGAGTTCAAATCTGGCCTTAGGCACTTAACACAAAAACTAGCCATGTGACCTTGGGCAAGTCACTTAACCCCAATTGCCCTCCAAAAAAAAAAAAGATCATAAATAGTGACACAGCAATAACACAGCAATAATTGATGTTAACATCAATACATTTCATTAACTTGAAATACAACAGTTCTACTTAAGTCAAGTAACTTGAACTTTTTGAGGGCTGCTAAGTATCCTTGTAGGATATCCTCCTGTCTTAGGCAGTAAATCCTTTCCAGTGTGATCATTCTTTTGGATAGAGCTGCTTACTTGATAGAAAAAAAAATGGAAGAAAATAGTTCTATATCTTTTTGATATCCATTAGATTCTTCCTGTTCCTTACTCTGTGCACCCCCCATGGACACTCCCCACAGAACTCCAGCATTGATTTTAGCCCTACTTTATCTTTCTCTTGCCCCTGACATTTTGTTAAAGAGCTCCTTTGATTGCCATTGATATTCATCGGAAATCTCAGCTCATCTTGTGCTTTAGCCTTCCTTATTATAATTATATCACTCTTTTGAATTGATACTCATATACCTATTTGCATTCCATACTTGTAATTTGAAAGTTGGAGTTGGTCAGTGAGGCTACTGTGTTGCCACATTTCAACAACTCCTCCTTTTTTTTCCTTAACAGAATATATCATCATTTTGTCAAAATTTCATTTTTAAGTGCATCTCATCCATCTTGAACCACATTCCTGATTGCCTATGGGATCCTAAGTATCCTTTTTTACCTTCTTCTGTCCCAAAGGGTCGAGCAAATGAATCAGACTCTCTTGGGCACTTCCTCCCTAACCATCTGTCACAAATTCTAAGATGGAGTGGTCATTTCCTTCTATGGTTTCAGTCATTTCTGTTTCAATTAGCTCTTCCTTATTGATCAGAATCAAGCATGTGATAGCCTTCTACCTGCATTTTACCTTGTTCCCTCTCTACTTCTAGAAAGATAAAATTAGCATTAAGACAAGACAAGAATTTTTCAGCTGCCTTGACTGTAATTGAGAAAAAATGTCTGGATAATTGAAGCCCCATCACCAGGATAACCTATCTCCCTACCAACATTTTCATCTGCTTAGGAGATCATCACCCTGTTTCTTTTCTCCTGGTGCTTTATACCCCCTTCACAGCATCTCTTCTTTTTTCTTTTTATTGATTCTTAGCCAAATGATCTCCAGTATGCCTCCCCACTTTCATTAGTGGATTTCCACATATTGTATCTTCTTGATATATAAATGCTGTTTTACCTTTTTCGCTTATCTAGCCTATTTCCCTATCTGGGCTGTAGTTTTTGTTCTTAGTAAAAGAGGTATGTTAAGTAAGTAATGAGCTCAAAAGTTAATTATAACCCTATATCCCATGCTCTTAAGCAGAGATTTTGAAAGATCACAGGCTTTGCAAATTATGTTATCTTCTCAGCTGTTGGTGAAAAAGTATGGGTTGTATAGGTGGAAGATAGTGTTTGTTGCAAATCTGAATGTACTAAAACTTTGCCCTCCCTAATGCATACTGTTGACACATTACTGATCCAGTCCACATGACTTCCTTCTGCAACCCACAGCATAATGCTCACATAGACATATCAACTTAACTTTCATTTATCAGTCATATACCATGAGATCTTAGGATCATCTCTGTGCCATTAGTAGCAGTAGTCTTTGGTGGAGAGGTTTTAGTAAAATGTCAACTAATAATACTTTTCTATTTTTTAAGTGAAACAGTTATATCCTGTTATTCAAAATTGAATAAGTAGCTTTTAAGCCTATATTCTTTGATAAAATGAATACCCATCCCTTAAGATTAGAATCTCTTGGGGCGGCTAGGTGGCGCAGTGAGTAAGAGCACCAGCCTCAGAGTTGGGATGACCTGGGATCAAAACTGGCCTCAGAAAATGAGCACCCACACATAAATAATGACTAGCCGTGTAACCTTGAGCAAGTAACTTAACCCCAACTGCTTTAAAAAAAAAAAGATTAGAATCTCTTATAAAAAGGAGATATGAAATATCCACAGAACTAACTTGGCACTCCCAAATGGTAATAGAACTGTAGATGAGCCATATTTATTCTTATACCTTTAAAGAAGCTGTGGGCATTTTAACCATAAGGATTATATAGTACCAACCCATGAAAAAGGGGAAGAGGTGGGCATAACAAAAATATCTGAGCTCTGTAAACCACAACAGCAGCAACAAAATACTTTTTATTTGCTAATGATTTTGTGTGAATTTAAAAACATTTCTCTTCAGGTGTAGATGTCTTTAAGCCTAGGGTTCAACAAAGCTAACCAATACATTGAAAAAGTTGGTATATGTAGTGTTCCGAACCCATAGCCTCCCCCCTCTTCAATAATGGGAAATAATACCTTCTCCTAGCTCTTCTTTGGTGCCAGGCTTGTGCATTAGGATCTCACAGCACTTTGTTTTAATTGTTTTATTTTGGTGCTTTATTTACATTGTGGTGGTCATTGTGTTTGTGGTTTTCATGGTTCTGCTTACTTCACAGAAGTAACTTTCTAACTACATAGAAGTGATCGTTTCTTTTTGCTTTTACCTTTGTGTATTATAATTTAAAAATTCTGAACTTAATAAACACCATATACATAGAATAGAAAAAAGATTGTACGTGAAACCGGCTCTGTTGTGTTTATGGTGTTTACTATGTATACCTTTTCCTTCAAAATGTGTGATAAGTTCACTTTGTGATTTGTGTCTCATTTGTGACTCTTTTCTTCCTTGCTCTGTCCTCGGTGCGTTTAAAGAGAGAAGCTGCTTCAGTCGCTCACTCATGCTTTTTTTTTTTTGCTGCTAACCTATGCCTGCCCTCTCTCTCCCATTCTGCTCGCTGGGGTAAGGGTTGTGGGCAGTGTTGGTAAATCACCACAGAACGTTTGTGATAAACATGTATAGTCAAGCAAAAACATTCCGTCTTTTACATCTTGACTACATAGTCAGTGTCAGTAGCGGGGTGGCACGCCTCATTATCAGAAGTTAATCATTGTGTTGATCAGAGTGAAGTCTTTCAAAGTTGTTTTTCTTTATACTGTTGTTATACATTGCACTTCTGATTCTCTTCAATCTATCATTTCATTTGGGTTTTCCCTGGTTTCTCTAAAACCATCCATTTTGTTATTATTTATAGTACAGTAACTTTTCATTACATAAATATATGATAATTTGTTTAGCTATTCCTTAATTGATGGGCACCCCTTCAGTTTAAAGATTTTTGCCATTACAAAATGGGGTGCTAGAAATATTTTTGCATATATGTCTTTTTCCTCTTTATTCAATTTCTTTGAAGTTTAAACCTAATAATAATATCATTGGATAAAAGGGTAAGCACAGTTTAGTGACTTTTGGGGCATTGTTCCAAATCAATTTCCAAAATAGTTGTGTACCATTTCACAGTTCCACTTAACAGTGCCTATTTTCCGTAGCTTCTACAAATAACTGTCATTTTTACTTTTTGTCATCTTTGCCAATGTAATGGGTATGAGGTGAAACCTCAGAGTTGTTTTTTATTTGCATTTTTTTAATCATTAGTAATTTGGGCCATTTTTCCAAATGGTTGTTAATAGCCTGAATTTTTTTTTTCTTTGATAACTGCCTATTCATATCATTTGACCATTTATCTACCAAGGAATGGGTCTTTTTCTCATGATTTAAATCAGTTCCTTGTATATCTCAGATAAGAGAACTCATTTTTTACTTTGGATAAGAGACTTGATGCAAAGATCTTTTCCCTATTGCTTGTTTTTCTTCTGCTGTAGCCACAGTGGTTTTGTTTGTATAAAAAACTTTTAAACTATTGAATGAACTCTTATCTTATTCATAGTTGTGAAAGACATTTTTTCCCTTGCTCTTCAAATTTTCTTAGATACATGACAGACATAAAAGATGAATTCCTGTTTAGAGCTTAACTTGGTATATGATGATCTATACATGATTTCTGCTAGACTGCTTTCTAGCTTTCCTATCAATTTTTGTCAAAAAATATTCCCTTATTCCAATATCTGGACACTTTGGGTTAATCAAACACTAAGTTGCTAGCGTTATTTGCTTCTGAATATTGTATACCTAATATGTTACACTGACCTCTCTGTTTTTTAACTAGTACTAAATCATTTTGATGATTGCTGTTTTGTAATATAATTTGAGATCTAGTACTGCTAGGTCTCTTTCTTTCCTAATTTTTTCATTATTTCCCTTGAACTTCTATCCTTTTCTTCTTACAATTGAATTTCATTTTTTTCTATGTTAATAAAATAATCTTTTTTTTTTTAGTTTGCAATAAAAAGTTTCTGTTTCTAGTTGTGTGTGTGTGTGTGTTTTTTTCCCAAACAGTTTGTGTAATATTGGAATTAATTATTCTTTGGTTGACAGAATTTACTTGTCAATTTATCTGGTTTTGGAGGTTTAACTTTGGGAATTCATTTATGGCTTGTTTAATTTTTGTTGTTTATAATGGCTTATTTGAACCTAGTTCTTATATTAATGTGGGTATTTTATGTTTTTGTAGATATTCACCCATTTCATCTAAGTTATTCATTTTGTTGGCATGTAATTTGGCAGAATAGTTTGATATTTTTCTTTATTTGTTTAATAACCTTTTAATGTTTAATAACATTAAATAACCCTATTTAATGTTTTGCTTGCAATTTTATTAATGTTTAAAATTTTATTAGAGGTTTTTTGGGTGATTCTCAAAATTACATAATAAATTCCATGCTTTGCCTTTTCTCCCTTTCTCTTTTGTTGATGTTGATATTTATTTGTTTGTTTGTTTGTTTGTTTATGCTTTTTGGAGGGCAATTGGGGCTAAGCACTTGCCCAAGGTGACGTGAATAGTTTTTGTGTTAAGTGTCTGCGGCCGGATCTGAACCTCAGGTCTTTCTGACTCCAGGGCCGGCGCTCTACTCACTGCACCACCTAGCCACCCCGATGTTGATATTTAAAAAAAGAGAAAAGAATACTGGCACATGTTGATCTTGCTAGCTGTAAAAATAAAATCTTGAATCTCTTAATTTCCCAGGTCCTTTTAAATCAACTTCGGGCTGTATTTGACCAAATTATTGAACTTCAGAATGCTCAAGATGCAATATACAGAGCTGCGTTGGAAGAGCTACAGAGGAGACTGCAGTTTGAGGAAAAGAAAAAACAAAATGAAATTGAGGTATGGTTTGAAATCCCACTTCAGTTCTTGAGGACTTTAGTGACTTCATTGGTATGGATACTCTCTGTACTGATACAGATTGTAGCTGTTCATAGATTCTGAGAGTTACTAAGCCTGAAAAATCTTTATGAATGGACTTAGAAAATAGGAGCTTCATTCTAAAAGTCTTTGCCATAGTCATAAACAGGAATAAATCTGATGATATTCTAGCTAAATTTTTTGGTCATAGGATATTTAGATATCACATCAAAATATTGAATGTCTAGTAAGTAGTGTGATTTTAAAGATTAAATTCATTGTCATTAAAATAAAGGCAAACACACTCAACAACTATAATTCATCCTATTTGCAATTCATCTTTGAGGAGTGGCTATGACATAAATTTTATATTTTTTGCCATATAGCAGATACAGAAATACAGGGTATATATAATATTGAAACTTACTATACTTATTACAGTGACCTTAATATCTTCCTTCTTCTTCCCCCAAAAGTGTTACCTTTGATAAGTCTAGGTTCTTGTAGCACCAATGCAATATTCACAGCACCCACAGTCACTATAAATATACCTGCATGCTGCTTAATCACAAAATATAACAGATTCTCCATATATAAGACAGAAGCAAAACATTTAGTCAGACACCAGAAAACCAAATCTCATGGAAATGGAATCCATCGTAGCAATGTAGACATTAATAACACCACAGTGTAGCAGATAGCCACACCATCCTTTAGTCTTCCCACAAGCACAAGACCAATATTTACTCACAAACCTATCTGTCTCCCTCTGAAGTATTTTCCCTTCCCAACTGTCTAGCTTGCTCTGACTCCCAGCTTCCTGTGGGCTCTGCTCCATCCTTCAGCAAATTCTTCCCATCACAGGCTCCATGTGATTACATTCAGTCTGTTAGGGGGCAGAGTATCTTTTCAAAGCAGGGAAGGGTTTTCAAATTCCCGTAGAGTTATTAAGGGGCAGGGAAGATTTTCAAATTCCCATTAAGGCAGCAGGTACCCCACCCCTGCTCTAATCTATTAGATACACCATAACAAAATATTTTCCCAACCTAGAAGGGCAAAGTTATGCCATATCACATGTTAAGATCGTCAGTTCACCAGTTACATTAGTCTTTAATTCCCTTGCCTCAAATGACAACATTTCAGTCCTTAAGTTGTCCATCTTCTTCCACTTTGATTCCTTATCACTTCACTTTTTCTCATTTTGGAAATCTAGGTATGCCTTTCTCACCCTTTCCCAACTCTAAGATTGGCAGTGTTTCTTTGTAACCCTCTAATTGATAGGGATGCAGTCATATCTCTGTTCTTATGTTTAACTTCTTTGGGCCTTTTTATTTACTGTTAAATTATCTTACCTTTTTTTCTTTCTTGTACTTTTTTTTTCACTGTAGCAAATGCAGAAATTTGTTTTATATGACTTCATATTTTTGATGGACTTTTTATTTCTTACTTTCCAATGTGTGGGGAGAGGGAAAGAATCTGGAATTGAATATAAAATAAAAAAGAATGAATGTATTAACAAATTGAATGAAAAAGCACTTATTAAACACTTATAATATGCCAAGCACTGAGTAAAAGTTCAACTTGTTTTATAGAATTGTTGGACCAATTAATAGATCTGTCAGCAGTAAATTTTTGTGTTTTGTCTTCCATCAGTCCCTCCACCATCATTTTTTCCCCCATCTTTGCTAATTTTGATGAGTATAAAGAGATACCCTCTACTTGTTTTAATTTATATTTGTTTGGTTGTGATTTTGAGCATTTCTCACACGTTGTTGATAGTTTGCATTTCTTCTTTTGAAAATTGTTTATTTGACCCTTTGGGAGCATAGTAGCTTATTTTATTTTAAAGAAGATGGAAAATTACACTTCTGAGAGTATAGTTGGATTTTTTTCAAGGGTTATACTTTGTAATGCGTCTGATGATTTTAAAATTAGAGCCAGAAATGACCTTAGCAGTCACATAGACTGATTGCTTAGTCTAAGTCTTTCTGATCCAAGTTTAATAAATAATTATTGAATTGACTTGACTCAAACCCATTTACTTTACTGATAAGAAAACTGAGGCCTAGAATGGTAAGGTGAGTTAACCAGTATCACATAGGCAGTAAATGCAGGGGTGGAATTCAACCCCAAATCCCCTGTTCTTTCAAGTATACCATAGTCCTAATGGACTGGAATCAGATAGAACTTAGTTAAAATTTTACAGGAAAAGAATATTCTCAAATTGATATCAATCTTAATGAATTTGCTGATTTCATAAGAAATCATATTTAAAATTACTTGCTGTTCAGCACAGAGTGCTACCATAATAGTTATTAACATGTCTTATTGAAGTGCCTTACTAAATATTATAGCATTAAAATGCTATAATGTAATCATAAATTACCTTTATAAATAGGTTTATAATTTTTGCATGTTGACATGCATTGGACTCACTTTGGTGGCTTCCTCCAACATTTTCAGGTAGCATACCTGGAGTAAAGGAGAATGCAGATTTCTGATGAAAATGTAAATTTATCAGGGTTTCATATTCTATATACCTGCTTCACTTGGGCAGTCTTTTCTGGTAAGGTGTCCCCTACAATTACAAGAATAATATAAACTAACTTAAGTTCAGTACTGTGGTGCTAGTATTATACTCTGGAGGTATTTGAAATAAGAAAAAATACCTTGAAGAACTTAGGAAGAAGACTCCTTCCAGCTAGGATAGGCCTGATGACATTTAACCCAAAAGCCACTGCTGGAAGTCAGAATTAGGGTAGTGACTTGAGGCATAAAAAGAAGAAAATATGCTGGAACAAAATATAATTTGAAAGAATTCTCTCTGAGTTTTTAGATTTTACTTTAGCTTTTTTATTATGAAGGAAAATTCCTACTTGGCTCTTAAAGTATTCCATACCCACAGTAAAGAAAGGAGGCCAAACTTAGTCATTGTAGTATTTATCATTTGTTTTTAGTTTTTTTAAAAGAATAAATTATTTGGCAGTAACAGTTAACACAGTTAAAAGGATGTGGATAGGAGTCAGCACATATAATGGAAAGAGCAGTAGTTCTGGTGTCAGAGGTCTTAGTTTTATAACCACTCTTACTATGTGTATAACCTTAAGGTTTCCAGTGAGGGGGTCCTGCTGTCTCCTTCAGCAGCTCATTCCTCTTTAGGAGAACTCTAGTTGTTAGGTTTTTCATTATATTGAACCAAGATCTGCCACAACACCAATTGCTAACTGACTGCTTCAGATGGATAGGTAAGTTCAAATTTTATCAATAGTAAAATCTCTCAGACCACCATCATTCAGAAGAGTAACCCTTGTGGTGGTTAGCCACCACTATCACTTACTACTGATCAGCCACCCATGCTGGGGCTGTATGGGGTGTTCAGGGAGGACTAGCACCTCTGGTGTGAGGACTTTCCGAGTCCTTTTCAGGGCTGCTCATCCATACCCTTGATATCTGCCTGAAACTTACCTGTGACTCCCAAGAAGTTGTAGCACAACCAGAGGCTATACATGGGTAAACTATCTTGGCACACAGTTTAAACCAGATTGAGAGTAACTGACAGGCCTCAAACCTGTCAGTGAGTTAGGGGGGTATCTACCCCAAGCAGAATGGATGAAAACAATTTATTCCAGTGTTTATGAAGGCAACTGAAGCAGGCCTTAATAAAAGGATTTGTTTTGTAAAATTTGGATTCAGTCAAAAGGCTGTACCCAATGACCTAAAAGGCCACATGTACCTTTGAGACTACAGGTTCCTCACCCCTGCACTATGGAGTACTCAGAGCTTGATCAGACATCAAAGATACCAAGGTCATTCTTGGTCTCTATCCCATCTCAGCCCATTACCAGTTATCCTGTCTTTTGTCCTGCCACTGGCATTTGATAACTACAATAGTAAGGCTTCTTTGAAAATAAAGGATGAACAACAGCGAGGGCAGGTAAACCAGTCTAGTTAAAGCAGATGTCATGGAGAGAAAGGAGATAACACGTGCCAAAACCAGCACTAAGACCTTTACTATCGTCTCTTGCCTTAAATCCTGGAGCTCTCTAAGAGCTCCAGAAATAATAGCATGTCTCAGACCATTAGCTTTGTTTTTAGTACTGTTTGCATAACTGTCATCTGGGGGTACAACTCCTGTGGAGAAAAGGCCCACTATCATAGCCACTGCCAGTACTAACTGCTGGTCAACTACCAGAGAAGATCAGGTAAGCCTAAAAGGCTAAGGAATAGAAATGCTTTCCCTCCCCTCAAAGAACCCTCTGCACTAAACCTGCTTCCAGCTCACCCCCTCTAGCCATCGTGCAGGAGAAACAACCTTTGTGGAGATGTGACCTGACTTCTTTAAGTGCCGTAGCCCCAACCTGCTCAGCCACCAAATAACCTAAATACCCAGAAAAGAAAGTTTTTACCCCCAAAAGTCCTTGTTCTGTCATAACGTTTGATGTCAGAAATAAGTATGATTTCATTAAGAGAAATGACATTAAAGAAAACACATAATCTGCTTTGTTACTGTACCCTGAGGGTTCCTAAACCTTGCATTTTACCTAAAGCTGAAACCTACTCTATATGTTCCAGGGTTTCTCACAGCACTTTCTTTGCACATTGTAGTACTCAATAAATGCTTTTTCATTCACTCATTCATTGAACTTCCTTAAGCCTCCTTTTTTAAAAATCTATAACATGTGAGTATTAGACCAGATGCCCTTTAATGTCCCATCCAGCTTTAAGAAGTTAGTAATTGAGTATACTGTGGTATTATAGAGTAATTTAATTTTTTTTAAGATAGCATAACAAAATACATCCAAATGAATGCTTCAAAGTAACCTTGGCGGGAGATGATACATGTAGATTTGTTTCAATGATAATATCATAGTGCAAAACATTTGAGACCTCCTCTTCTGAGACTGCCTTTAAAGTCTCTAACATATATTTTTAATTATCTTCAATGTGAGATGTCATCACCTTTAAAAGGCAGATTTGGTTTTGGAAAAAAATGTCATTCATAGAGGAAGAACTGGTTAATAAAGTAGATGATGAAATTGAATAACGGTTTTGGTTAAAAACAAGGTGTGACTGACCATAAAGGGGGATTTTCATATGGCTAATAAAAACTGGCTATAATAGCAAGAATTCTAAAATCATTTTGAATACTGGCATTGTTATTGGAACTGCTTTGATGAGCAAATTCTTATTTGTTAGAATGTTTAAAATAATATGAGCCTTAACACATTGTATTCATATCTTATGTAATTTTGACATTGTTAAGAATGTGGTTTTTCTTTTTAAACTTGACATCATTAAAATTTTCAATGGAATTTGGAATGTTGTATTTTACAGGGTCAGTGGGGAATCACAGCAGCGGAGGAAGAAGAAGAAGAAAAGAGGATTAGAGAATTTGAAGAATCTATACCAAAAATGTGTTCCCAGTTGCGAATATTGACACATTTTTACCAGGTATGTGACACAGTAGTAGCAAAGAATTATTTTCATTTGTTGCTGTGTAGCAAATATTTGACAGTAAAGATTCATCTTCAAAATAAGCTATTCCAACAGAATCTAGTTTGTTTATTAATCTATCTTTGGAGATAGTTGCTCATGCCAGATCTTGCTTTGGATCAACAGTTGCTGACCACAAAAAACTCAACTTCAGAGACAAAAATGAGAAGTGACCTTTATGCCAGGTTATTTCTCTTATTTTAACTCTCCCTTTCCTATTTTGTCCCATTTTGCATTTTTGTTGAAAAATGTCAAGATGTTAATGACCACATGTAATAATAATCATGTGTGTAGTGCAAAATTATTTTTTAAATATAGGTGACTTTTGTATGAAGTATCTATATAAGCTAATTCTATACATAATTTATTTTTAATATGAATTTCAAAATGTATAACTGTTGTTTAACTCCATATTACTAATTAAAATAAGCAATAGAGCTGTAAAGGAGTTTAGTGAGTAATTTGCAATTTTTAAAAAAGTCTTATGTACTCATTTTTAAAAGGAACTACGATGGTCCTGTTTAACATTACACATTTCCATGATGGATTTAATAGATTTTTTAAAAAAAGTAATCTTAATCAGTATAATCCCAATTGCACTCAAATTACAGTCTTAATCTTCTTTGTAAATCATTACCATTCATAAGTCTCTTTCCTTCACAGAAAGGAAACTCTTTCTGTTCTCCTTGTAGAAGATCTTGAAATAGTAGTGCATCAGCAGCTATTTGTCATTCAGTGTTTCATAAATGGGTGCACACCCAGAGTCCTATACCTGTGAAAAAGAAAAATTATTCAGATTTACTTTTAATGAGCTTCACATATCACTTTATTTTAAATTCATCACTCAAAGGGAAATCACTGTCTACATTTTAAGCAAAAGTATTCCACAGGAAAAATTTTAATTTTCTTTCCTCCCTTTTCCCTTCCTCATCACACACATGATATGTCTGACTATATTTTTATATATGGCAATCATTGACTTGAAAATAGTTTACTTGTATTATAATTTGTATGTTTGGAGCTCCCAATTTTTTTTTTTACCATAGAAGTAAGTCTATAAATGGGTGTTAGCTTTTTAGACCTGATTACAAAAGTATGTTTATCCCTTAATAATATAATAATAGTTAGGTTTTTATATTGTAATAAAATTTTGTAAAAATAATGTAAAATAGGGGGCGGCTAGGTGGTGCAGTGAGTAGAGCACTGGCCCCTGGCGTCAGAAGGACCTGAGTTTGGATCCGGCCTCAGACACTTAATACACACAAACAAAAAACCTAGCCGGGTAACCTTGGGCAAGTTACTTAACCCCAATTGCCCTCCAAAAAGCAAAAAAGAAACAAACAAACAAACAAAAATTAATGTAAAATAAAATTCGAGGATTCTATGAAGTATGTTCTATAATACTATAAAACTCAACTGCCACGTGTAGTTGTAGAAGGACACATTTGGAATTTCATTTTAGAAGACCAGGAACTCATTTTTCTCTGTCTTGCAGTGATTGTGGGGATCCCTTTTGCCCTATCTATAAGATAAATGGAAACAGGGTCTCCTCCCACACTTAGTTATTCTTGGTTGCTCTCTGTGGCTTCTAGTGGTTCTAACAAGGTGAGACGGGGTGTTGTATTGTTTACAGGAACTCTGGGGTGAGTTTCAGGAAGAAGACTGAGAAAAGATTTATCATCATCTACTGAATTCAAGAAGTGGCACAACCTGACTTTGAAATCATCTAGAATAGGCTCTCACTGTTCTCTTTCACACAGCCTATATTCTAGATTGGGGGTTTCTATTTTTTTTCTGTTTGTGTATTCCTATCAGGAAAAAAATTTTGAGCACCATGTCTAGTATATGCACACTTACTCATTTATAAATTATTTCCATGTTTTATTTTACTAATAATTACATATATTTTAAAACTCAGATTAAAATAGTCATTTAAAAAGGATGAGAGAAAGATAAAGTAATTGAGCCTGAAGTCAGAAAGGCTCTGCTGGGATTTTATGAGTAGGGGAGTGACATGGTCAGGCCTGTACTTTAAAAAAATCATATTGGGAGCCATGTGGAGAATGGATTGAAATGGGAAGAGACTTGAAACAGGGAGACATCATAAGGCTGTTACAGTAGTCTAAGTGTGAGAGGCCACTAGTTCCCGAACTAGGGTCATAGCTGTATGAGTAAAGAAAAGGAGAGAGATGTGAAAATGAAAAGTGAAAGAAAAAAAAAACATGCTAAAGATTTGAAAGTTGGAAAAAACAAGATTTGTCAACTTTTGGATATGTGAAGTGAAGAGAATGAGGCACAGAAGACGGCACTGAAGCAGTAGGAATTCAGATGACTAGAAAGATGGTAGTGCCCTTCATAGTAATAGAGAAGTTTGGAAGATGGGTATGTTTGGGAGCAGGGGAGCAGTGGTGATGGGAGATAATCCAGTGAGAACTGTGATTCAGATTACAGTTCACGTGTATCTGCTCATCCCATAGAACTCTCTGTCCTACACAGAATGAAAGTGGGTTAGCTGGAGTTCTTACTAATTTGTCACTGTGCAGAACCTTTCTTGTAGGTAGACTGCCACAGCTATGATGTGATCTGGGGGATGGAGGAGGGACAGATTTTTCCCAATGATACCTGTAGTTATTAATAGTGTAGCTTATAACCTCCCTGAAAATTATTTTAAATTAATTATAAGTGCACTTATCTCAGAAGGGGGAGATTGTCCACAATAGAGGATGTAGTGTAGAGAGGATTGTTAGGTGTGGTTATATTGGATTAAAACCCCATGAATGGGGCGGCTAGGTGGCGCAGTGAGTAAGAGTGCCGGCCTCAGAGTTGGGATGACCCGAGATCAGATCAGGCCTCAGAAAATGAGCACCCACACATAAATAATGACTAGCCGTGTAACCTTAAGTAAGTTACTTAACCCCAATTGCTTTACAAAAACAAAAGAAAACCCCATGATTGACTTTTGCAGGAGACTGTTGCGCCATCCTCTGACTGCTAATCATTTATTCCTCATTGTTAACCCACTGCCCCTTGGGGCAATGACATGACCCTCTAAGGAGTCTCATCTCCACCTCTCGACAACTAGATACCTTATAATTTCTGCATTTTTGTTCATGCAGTTTATTCTCTCTTCCTGAAATGTTCTCCCCTCCCCTTCTTTCACTTGCTCCATCTATCCTTCAGGGCTCTGTTCAAGTGCATCTTGGAACCTCCTCTTCCCAAACCAGTTGTAGAAAGTAATTCTTCTCTGCTCTTAACTGTCATAGCTGTTTTCCTCCTTTATTGAACTTAGTACATTTTACTTTCATTCAGCAAGCATTTATTAAGCACCCTGACAGTGCTGGGAATGGAAGACAGAAACAAGCACTATCCCTAATGTCAAGGAGTTTACCTGCTGCTGGTTGGAGGGAAATAACATGCACTGATGAATAAATGTAAAATCCTTGTGAAGTAACATGGGAAGAAAGGAGGGGAATAAGCACTTATTAAGCCTCTATTATGAGCCAGGCACTGCACTAAGTACTACTTTACAAATATTATTTGATTTGATCATCACAACGATCCTGAGAGGTAGTTAACAAAGGGGAAATTGGAATGACTTTAAGTAAGAAAGAGGTGATACTTGAGGTGACTTTTGAAGAAGGGGGTGGGTGGAGATGTCCAGACAAAGGTACAAAAGTAGGAGATTGATTCTCAGGTATAGGAAACAGTAAATAGACCTGTTTGGCCAGAACTAGAATATGTTATGGTCTGGAAAGCACAGTAAATCTTGAAAGGTCAAGTACCAAACAGAGAAGTCTGTATTTTTATTCTGGAGACAACACTGAAGTTTCTTGAGCAGTGTAGTGTCATGCTTTAGGCATGACACATGTCAATTGAGCTTTAGAAATATCAGTTTGACAGTTATGTGGAATCTGGATTGGAGAGGAGAAATAAGGCAGAGAGACTAGTTAAGAGGCTATTGCAGTAGTCCTGGTGAAAGCTTGTAAGTCTATATAATCTTGGTTAGTTTTGGATTGAATGGAGATGAAGAGATAGATTTGAGAATGTTGTGGAGTTAGAATGGACCAAATTTGATAACTGATAGGATATGGGTTTTGAAGAAGAATGAAGAGTTGAGGAGGACTGGAAGGAAGGAAGGAAGGTGGTGGTGGCTTTGATGGATTTTCTCCTGCTAGCACATAAATTCCATGCAGATAGAGATCATGCCTCATTCATTTTGTCTCTCTGCGCTTCCTTTTTATTCACAATTAGTAATTGGGTGCTCAATAAATATTTGTTGAATGAATAAATGAATATATGTGTGTACCTAGTGATAGTACATGTATTACTTTAGATTAATTTTTTATTTTTCTTTTTGGAGGGGGGAGGGCTGGGCAGTAGGGGTTAAGTGACTTGCCCAAGGTCACAGGCTCACAAGTGTTAAGTGTCTGAGGCTGGATCAGAGATGTGGTCGTCCGGACTCCAGGGCCAGTGCTCTATTCACTGTGCCACCTGGCTGCCCCGTTTTAGGTTAGTTTTACCTGTACACATTGATAGCTTTGTGAATGTCCTAAAATACTGTTTTACCTTCAGTACTTACTTTTCAAATCAGAATAGAAGAGGATTGGTCAAATTTTAAAGAGCTAAAATTAACATATATTTTAGCAGTGTGTCCGTTCTTTTTTCACATGACATCTATCCTTAGGGAAATCAGAGAGACATATTAGAACAACAAATCGTGCCCTGGGCAGATGGATGTCCGCTAGCCTATTAGTCTTGACGGTATTTGGGGGCTTCTTAAATAGCTCTTTATTCCATAATAAAGCCGTGATGATAACAGAAGTCTAAAATCTGACAAACTTCACATCCTGTTAACTCCAGGGTTTTTTAAATGTTAATGTCTAATGCTTGCCTTCCCTCTTTTTCAAGGATTTAGGGTTAGTTCTAAATTGACAGTATCTTTTGTGTAGTATATACTGAATAAACACTTGTTGAATGGATGTGTATGATTGATTAAAAGTGATTATACATGTAATTTGAAGTGAATTGTTTGGTATACATTTTATTAGTTCCTTTACTCATTTGATATATTCTCTTTATAATTTTATAATTAGTGAAGACGTGGAATTTAAAATTTTACTCCAGCACCTCATTGTAGTAAGGACATGATGCTGGCTTCTCTCAGACAATTCTGGCAAAGTGCTGGCTTTGGCAGATTTTACCATGTTGGAAACATTTTGAATACAGACCCGATGACAATTCACACATCTTTTGTCTATGGACAAGTCTAGCTAATTTTGGAGACACATACCACTAATTTAACTGGAGAGTGGTGAATTTTTTGACCATATCAGTTCTGGAAAAGTAAATCAATTTTGTGAGTTGCACTGGTAGGAGAAATATTCATCCTATGAAAAATCACACATTCTTGAAATACTGAAATAAGTATAGTAGCTTCTTAAGTATTCATTCATTGACTATTTGCTAAGTTCTAGCTATGTGCAATAAATTATTTCAGTTAACCTCCTGTGAGTTTCTATTCAGAATTTTAGATGAACGTTCAAGAACCACTGAGTTGTATTATGTTTTGCTTCATTACCTTACTCATTGTTACTGTAGTTGAGTTTAAGGTGAGGAGGAAGGAACAAAACAGTTAATTTTCTGAAATGCTTTTTTCCCATTGTTAACTTTCAGGATACAAAAGCTTTGGTATATTTTGGTTCTACTTAATTTGGAATCTAAGCCCCCCCCAAAAAAAAAAGATTTGGACATGAGTGTTGAGGATTGTCAAGATTTTTTCTTGTTTTTTCCTTTGTGTTACTTTTTAACCAAATCTAACTGAATCTTTCATACTTTTCCTCTAGGGTATTGTGCAGCAGTTTTTGGTGTTACTGACAACAAGTTCTGATGAGAGTCTTCGGTTTCTTAGCTTTAGATTGGACTTCAATGAACATTATAAAGCAAGAGAGCCAAGGCTTCGAATGTCTTTGGGCACTAGAGGGCGCCGTAGTTCCCATATGTGAACAAATTCCAAACCATCTATTGAATCTCTAAAGGATGTTGAATATTCGATTGGACATAAAGTTCCACACTTCAGAATGAAAACCAAATGGTCTGCAGCTCTGCTTCAGACATGTGAATGTGTGGCATCATGGTAGAAATACAAAAAGCAAATCTTGTTTATACATTGAAATTAAATATATTTGTTATATTACTAAGTTAAATAGATTGGTTTGCACTATTCCAAATTATTTTTTTGAAACTTCATATTTAAAGAATGTTATATTTGGTTGGAGTTTTCTAAGCTCTATACCTTTATTTATATTCATCATTTCAAAAATCACAATTTCTTTTAGAGAAAGCAGGTATTGAGGTAAGGTGTGATGTCATTAACTTTTTTAAAGCATTCTCTAAAGAGACAGTTTTTGTTAATAAATCAATGAGATCCTGAAATATTGTCCTTACCAAGAAAATACATGGAGTGTTTTATTATACTGATTTTAATGTTGTAATGTACTTGCCTGTGTGAGAACCTTTGTATCTTGATACATTAACTTTACATACATTTGTTTTCTTTCTTGCTTCAAGGTTTACATTTTTATATTTGATTTACTATTTCAGGTAACTTCTAAAAGTCATATGCAAAAATATAGAAAAACACTAGTAGAATAAACATAAAACAAACATACACTTAAATAATTTAAGTTTAGATTTCAAAATTGTCAGATGAAGTCACGTGTAAATATAGATAGATGTGATTGAAACATTTTGTGTTAAAAATTCTGATGTGTATTAGAAATTAATTCATATAATGAAGATATCCTTTTGGCTTGGCTATTTTTTCATTGTAAATATTTATATATTACTGTTAGAGAGATTTTTTTGGTAAAAATATCATTATATCAAGTCATTTAAGTCTCCATTTATTATGTTCCATACATAAAAGTTTAGGAAAATTAAAATACAATTATCTTTGAAATATATTGTCTATTTCTTGACTACCTTGGAAAGAATTGTACTTTATGTGAAGAACAGAGAGAGTTAGGTTTAAAATCTTACTCTACCTGTTATTATTATTCATTCTCCAAAGTCTGGAAATGAGATCTTATGGTACTTAGTACGTAGAAAGAAGAATGAAATTCAGCAGTTTCTCCCTTAGAATCCATTTCTTTGTTCTTATCTTTTCTATTCCAAATTCCTTGCAATTAGAAATTTGAATTAAAGAATGAAACATCACAAATATTGGTAATGCAGAAGCAAATTCTTTATGAAGTTTAGAGTTCTTAATAGTTTAAATAGGAAGACATGATAATTTTAATTTGATAATAGTTTTAAAAAATAGCATAGAGGGGGTGGCAAGGTTGTGCAATGAATAGAGCACCGGTGCTGGAATCAGGAGAAACTGAGTTCAAATCTGGTTACTAGCCGTGTGACTTTGGGCAAGTCACTTAACCCCAATTGCCCTGCCTTCCCCCCTCCAAAAAGCAAATAATAATAAAAGCATAGAGAATGAATTATTTAATCCACCAAAACAGGAATAATTTATAAATATAGTGCCCCATATTGCTATTGAATCTTCCAAATCTTTGGCCCTTTATTTAACCAGTTCAGCTTTCCACTGTTCCATACTATTAAACTCTTTTACCCCATTGTTCTACAATTCCTGTTCATTCTTTTTGAACTCCAGCACTGGATGATTTCTGCCATCTCCCCTCTCACCTCTCCCCTAACACTTCCATTGCTGCAGAACATTACAGTTGGAAACCATACAATGGTCCATCACAAATTTCTTATCCAGTTTCAACTGGGCCTTCACTGCTTCCTTTCAGTCCTTTAATTCTTCCTTTTCTGACACTGTCATACTTTCCACAGCAGCTAATACAAGCTTCTTCTTCTTGAGTTACCAGTATTGCTCTCTCCTTCTTAGAAGAGGACTTCACCTCATACTTCAGTGGAAAAATTGAGGTGATCCAATAAGAGCTCCCTTGCCACTCTTCAAATCACTTCAACAGTCATCTCCTATTTTCTCTTTTTTTGGTCTACTCTAGGAGAATCCCCTTATCAACACCAACTCCAATGCTTATACTTGTGTCCTTGACCCCATGCCTTCTCCTGTTTTTGTCTTTAATCATCCTCTCTTCCCCAATTTTCTTTTTCCTTAAGAAAATCTTTAATTGTTTTTTGTTTTTACATTGCCTTTATCTCCTCTTTCCTCTTTCCCCACCAGAGACCCATGCCTTACAACAACAAAAATATTTAAAAAGAGGAAAACTGAGCAAAGCTAGTCAATAAATACATTGAACAAAAATGATACGATAATCAGTGTTCTGTGTCTTTGAAGCCCCAACCCTGCAAAAGAATTGAGAAAGGCGTCTTCCCATAGCTCTTCTTTGTTGGCAAACTTGGTGCTTATCATTCCACAGCATTCAAGTTAGAATGGATCATGGTTCTTTTCCCATTTATATTGTTATGATCTTGTATTTTGTATTTATGACTTTACTTCATTCAATTGTCTAAGTCCGTGCTTTTCTGTGTCCTTCATGTCTGCCATTTCTTAAAGCACAGTAATATTCCATTGCATTCCTGTTTGAAAATTTGTGAAGCCATTTAAAAAACTCTGGGCATCCATCTTGTTTATGGTTCTGTGCCATTTTGGCATACATGAGCCATTTTTGTCAGTGACTTCCTTGTTCCCCCCAGATTTTCAATCTCTTCTTATAAACTTACTGCTTTCCCATTGCCTACAAACATAATCAAATGTTCCCCATGTTAAAAACTTTTTTGGGGCGGCTAGGTGGTGCAGTGATTAAGAGCCCCGGCCCCACAGTTGGGATGACTTGGGATTGGTTCCAGCCTCAGTACTTAGCACCCCACATAAATAACTAGCCGTGTAACCTTGAGCAAGTTCCTTAACCCCAATTGCTTTAAAAAAATTTTTTTTCTTTGTACCTACCATTCCCTTTAACTTCTCATTCTATATCTTCATTATAGCCCCTCTTACCTCCTGCACCCCGGCCTCTGGCAATTTGGCTTCCAGCCTCATTACTTAACTAAATCTGCTCCTGATGCTTGCATCTTGGCAGCACCAAACGAAATGGGAGATCTCGGAACAAATGAAGAATCATGGACCAGGCAGAGATTGTATTCATATGTTTATTGCACGCTAAGCAATCTTAAATCAGCATCTGAGGGTTAGGGTTTATATACTGTAGCTGAAGCACTTACATCATACTTTCTCATGGGAAACTTTACCTAGTTTGTTACATGAGGCACCTAACTTGCACATTTGCAGGTGGCTTCTCCGGTGGGATGCTTCCTTGCTTTCTTATCTCATGCATTTTTTTTTCCAACCATTCTAGAGTTAATGAGTGCCTCCTTGGTTTCCAATTCTTTGCTGTCTCTGTCTCTCTCTCTGTCTCTCTCACACACTCAAACACACACACACACACACACACACACACACACACACACACACAGATGCTGGAAATTCTTACACAGGATCTTTTTTCTCTTTCATCTCTTTGGGGTATAAGCTTGGTAGTAGTATTGTTGGGTCAAAGGGTATGTACAATTCAGCAACTGTCTGGACAGTTAGTTCCAAATTGTTTACCAGAATCAGTTGTACCAATTCATCACTGAATAGCCCTTTAATGTGTCTGTTGAAAGCAGAATGTGAAGAAACTAGAGAAACAGTGGGTGGAAGAAGAGGTCTCACGTATCTTGGACCAAAACCCATGCTGCCTTATAGGTGAACTAATGTTTTTTTGTGTGACAAAATAGAAGAATGAGAAGGTGTAAAAGGAGGGGGAGGGAAAGTGAGAACATAGGGGACTGTGTGATGTACCTTTTGCATCTAGGTGGCTCAATGGATAGTGCAGAGCCTAGAATCAGGAAGAATTGAGTTCAAATTTGGCTTCAGACAGTAATCCTGCACCTCTCTGAAGACCACTTAAACTCTGTATGCCTCCTTTTCCTCAACTGTATAATGGGAATTAAAATAGCACTTACCCCTCAGGGTTGTTATGTGGAACAAAAGAGATAAGGACTAAGGACTGTGACTGGCACACAATAAACAATAAATACTTGTTTCCTCCTCTCCCTTTCCCCTTTCTCCTTCCCACCTTTGCTCTTCTCCTTCCTCTACCTTCCTGTCTCCTTTTCTTCTCTCTTTCCCTCCTTTCCTTCCTTTCCTTTTTTCCTCATTTTCTTCCTCTCTTCTCTCCTTCATTCTTTTCTTCCCTCCCTCACTGCTTTTCTTTCTTCCCTCTCTTCCTCTTTCTTTTCCCCCTTTCTTCCCTCCTTCTTTCCCTCTTTCATTCATTCATCAAGTCCATGGGTCAACAACAAAAGCAATATAATTCTTGTATTTCTCATCAAGAAAAAGTGAAATGTCAAAAGGGAGAAATTTGAAAAGAGGGGAAAGATGCAAGTCTCAACTCAATGGGGGAATGGCATCCCACTGGAATATACTCCTATGAGAGAATAAATATATGTCTATAATGGGAGAGAGAGAGATCTTACAAAGAGTCTAATCTGGTGATAGTTGATATACAGGGAGAACACTTCCTCTGAGAGTGCTGTTCCTCCACAGACAATATCCTGCCCCAGAAGAAGGGAAAGCAGAGGTCTTGGAGGTAACTGGTACCCAGAAGTCTGGAAGGCCATGAATTTAAAAATAAGAGTTAATGGTAGATGGGAAGGAGAAAGATCCTAGAAGCGACAGAAAGTCCAATTTGATAGCAAATTATTTGTTTCATGCACAGATACTTCGAAGAGTGAGGCACAATAGAAAATGCTCAAAAAACAATAGCGTAGAAATTGACTAGAAGACTTCAAATTTGGTATTTTATGTTTCAGTTCTATGAGGAATACAAAAAGATTGGGATGGCTAGATGGCACAGTGAATAGAGTACCAGCCCTGGAGCCAGGAGGATCTGAGTTCAAATCTGGCCTCAGACACTTAACACTTACTAGCCATGTGACCTTGGGCAAGTCACTTAACCCCAGTTGCCATATCTTCCCCCTCCAAAAAGAAAAAAAAAAGATTTAATAAGGAATAAATAAGTAGATGGATCATATGTCAAAAATTAAACTTATGAATAGATAGAAAGAGAAGAGAATTAACAAAGAAGATAAAAGAATTTTGTTTGAGAAAACCTTAACAAATAAAAGTTGGTGTGAAGAGAAGAGATTTTGAAACTAACCCCCTAAGTGAGGGGAAAACAAAGAAAAAAAGGGGAGAATACGATAAACTAAATAAAACAAATGAAGAAAAGTAGATCAAAGAAGTAAAACTACAAAACCAGGGGAATAGCTGACAAATGGGAGGTGTTGAAGGGAGAGACAATGTGACAATAAGAATTAAAAACTAATCATAGGGGGGCGGCTAGGTGGCGCAGTGAATAGAGCGCCGGCCCTGGAATCAGAAGGACCTGAGTTCGGAGCCGGCCTCCGACACTTAATCCGCACAAACAAAAACCTAGCCGTGTAACCTTGGGCAAGTTACTTAACCCCAATTGCTTTAAAAAAAAAACAAACTAATCATAGGGAGAAAGTATTGACTTAAAAGAGGAAGGGGAACACAACTATTAACCAAAAAACAGTATTAGAAATAGACATCAGTCTAACTCAATAACATATGAATGAATTGAAAAAAAAAAGATCACGAAGAATGAAAGGCTGGATTAGAAAACAATTCTATAATCTGTTGCTTACAAGATACACACCTTAAAAGCACAAATATACCCAGGATAAAAATGATAGCCAAGGGAAAATTTTGCTATGGATCATATGATTCTATAAAAGCAGGAATTGAAATCTTGTTATCAGACAAAGCAAAAAAAACATTCACAAGATAAAGAGATAAACAAGGAAATTACATTATAGAGTACAGATCATAAAACAGTATCAATATTAAACTTGTTTAGTCATTTTGGCCATGACTCCATTTGGGGTTTTCTTGATAAAAATCAGGAGTAATTTGCCATTTCTTTCCCCAGCTCATTTTACAGATGAGGAAATTGAGGCAAACAGTGTTATGTGACTTGCCCAGGGTCATACAGCTAATAAGTATCTGAAGCTGGATTTGAAGTAGGTCTTCCTGACTCCAAGCCTGGTGCTCTAGCTACTATGCCACCTAGTTATACCACATTAAATTTATATGCCCCAAATGGGGCGACATCAAAATCCATAAAGGAAAAATTAACTGAATTCCAAAAAGACATAGTAATACAATAATACTAGGAGAGTAGGATAATGTTCCTTTCTTAGAGTTGGATAAATCTAACAGAAATATAAACAAAATGGAATACAGAATTGAACCCATTGTTGGAGAATTTAGAGCTAAAAAATGTATGGAACCTTTTTATTGGGACTACTGAAAAAATACACGACAATAACATGTGGTACTTTAACAAAAGGAGACCACGTAGAGAAATTTCAAAGAAAAGTAAAAAGGGAGAAATTTTGAATTCATTCTTTATAGAAAATAGCACTTAAAAAAACTAATCAATTCAAGGAACACAAACAAAAAACACTAAATGTAAACAATAATAAAACCCTAAATAATGAGTGGGTCAAATAATCCATCACATAAATAATAATTATATGAAAAACGCTAATGAGAAAACATATAGCATACAAAAACATAGATTTCTGTTATAAAGCTACATCAATCCTCAGGTGAAAAATTATATACCTAAAACTGTACACTAATAGCATAGGAAAAAGGATTAATTAACTGAATAGGCATTTAAAAATTATAAATGCAATAAATAACCTCAAAATAAGTGCGAAAGAAAAACAAATTAGAAACCAAAAAATCCATGACTTATAAACAAAATTAAAAGCTCTTTCTTTGAAAAACTTAGCAACATTAATACTGTTAGCTAATCTGATTTTAATCTGAAGAAGGAAAAAAATGCACAAAATTATGAAATGAGCATACAAGTCATCATGAATTTATTTTATTTGTTCGTTCATTCATTCATTCATTCATTCATTCATTCATTCATTCATTCATTCATTTATTTATTTATTTATTTATTTATTTATTTATTTATTTATTTAAAAGCAATTGGGGTTAAGTAACTTGCTCAAGGTTACACGGCTAGTCATTCTTTATGCGTGGGTGCTCATTTTCTGAGGCCGGATCTGATCTCGGGTCATTCCAACTCCGAGGCCGGCGCTCTTACTCACTGCGCCACCTAGCCGCCCCTTTAGGGCAATTGGGGTTAAGTAACTTGCCCAAGGTCACACGGCTAGGTTTTTGTTTGTGTGGATTAAGTGTTGGAGGCTGTCTCCAAACTCAGGTTCTTCTGACTCCAGGGCCGGCGCTCTATTCACTGCGTCACCTAGCCGCCCCTGTCATCATGAATTTAAAGGAAATCAAATAGACTTATCAGAACCTACTATGCAGTTATACATAGAAAAATAACCCAAAAGAAAACATTACTTTCAAAAATATAAAATACCCAAATTAACAGAATACCAAGTGGTGATTTTAAATAATCCAGTCTCAGGAAATCAACTAGAATTAGCTATATAAGAACTAACAAAGGGAGAGACAATTCTTAGTCCAAATGTATCTACAGCAGAATATTATCAAACTTTAAAAAAAAACAATTGCTAACCACACCACATAAATTATTCTCTGAAACTGAGAAAGAAAACATCTTACTCATACTCCTTTTCTGAAACAAATGTAGCCCTAATGCTAAAATCAGGGAAGGAAAAGCAATAAACTAGAAACTGATAACCTTAATAAATATTGATTCAAAAATGAAAAGAAAATTCTGGCAGAAAGATTATAGCAATTTATCCAAAATATTACTAGGAAAGATAGCTGTTTAAGGGGTCAACAATCTTTTAAAATTATATTCACTAGTTCAGGGGAAAAATCAGCACCCCGAACTTCAGAGAAAATACAAAGAAAATACAGAGAAAATACAAGCAGACCAACAGACAGGGCTCTGACTGCCTGAATCAACTATACATTTTACATACATCCCTAAATCTGGGGAGCCCTTATGTCTGAGCAGTCAGTGAGCTCTGAACATATGGCTACTCAGAATCCTGACCAGGGAATCACAAGATTCTTCTCATAAGTGAGCCCCCAAAGCAAAACACTAGCTCAGAGTGTACATACACTTCTCAGAGCAGAAGGCATCACAACCCTCTTGACTCAGTGCCTAATTAGAAATCAGCAAAAGGTATGAAAGCCTTCCTACAAGCAAGCCTCCCCTAAGTAAGCTTCCCTTAATGGCCTCCAAGTGAGGCCTGTTAATGGGCAGGAAAGATCTTAAGTCCATTAACATTACAATACCATTCATAAAAAAGATGGTTCAGTCTTAGGAAAACAATCAAAGCAATCATATTAAAAACAAAAATAACCCAAACCACAATTATCTCATTAAATGTAGAAAAATCATTTGAAAAAATAAAATATTCATCCTAAAAACTTTACAAAATATAGGTACAGAGAATCTTTTTAATATGACTGAAAAGTATTTCTATAAAATAAAAGTTCATTGAAGAAACACTAGGAGTTTTTCCAGTAAATATAAGAATAAAAAAAGGATGATCACTTCCTCTGCTCTTATTAGATATTGTAGAAATACTATGTAGCTGGTGGCTAGGTGGCATAGTGAATAAAGCATAGGCCCTGGAGTCAGGAGGACCTGAGTTCAAATCTAATCTCAGACACTTAACACAAAAACTAGCCGTGTGACCTTGGGCAAGTCACTTAACCCCAATTGTCCCTCAAAAAAAAAAAAGCAAAAAAAAAGAAAGACTATGTAGCAATAGGACAAATGAAAAGAATTAAAGACATAAAAAAAGGTAAGCAGGAGACAAAGTAATCCCTATTCATTGATGACATGACCTTTTACTTAGAAAATCCTGAAGAATCAGCAAAGAAACTAATTGAGAAAACCAGTCATAGTTCAGCAAAGTAGCATTCTACAAAATAAATTCACAAAACCAACTGTATTTCTACCTTATAATAACAAAATCCTGTTGGCAATAATAGAAAGGTAAATCCTATTCAAAATAACTACAAAATGCATAAAACATTTGCGAGTTACTCTAGCAAAGCATATTCAATACCTGTGCAGATTTTATTGCAAAATTCTCCTTAAAGAAATAAATCTGGGGGCGGCTTTGTGGAGCAGTGAGTAAGAGAGCTGGCCTGGAGTCGGGATGACCCAGGATCGGTCTGGCCTCAGAAAATGAGCACCCACACATAAATAATGACTGGCCATGAAACCTTGCAAGTTACTTAACCGCAATTGCTTTAAAAGAAAGAACGAAAGAAAGAAAGAAAGAAAGAAAGAAAGAAAGAAAGAAAGAAAGAAAGAAATCTCTAACTTAAATAACTGTTGGAATATTTTATGCTCGTGTCTAGGCTATGCCAATGAAAAAACTTACACTTTTAATTTTTAGTTAATTTTCAGATTTAGTGTTATGCCAACTACCAAAGGGATACAGAGTTTATAGAGTGAAAAACAAACAAACAAAATTCATTTGGAAGAATAAAAGATCTACTCTAAAATATCAAAGAAAATGAAGAAAAAAATAGGAATGAAACTTCCAAATCTCAAATTATGTTATGAAATTTAAATAATCAAAGCCAATTTTCTGAGACTTCCCTTGAAAAAGTGCAGGAGGTATTGAGATGGACTATGTTTATCACTTCTTGGGCATGTCCCACATCCTTTCAGGTAGTGAGAATTCACTGACCCACATGCTAAATTAGTTGAATTATCCATTACTTACTTAGTGGAAAATCTCCAAAATGAACTTTCCTAGATCCACCTTCAAGTTATACCTTTCAGTGCTTCCCTGATTCTCTTGCCAGCACTGTCATCTCTTCTCCCCTGGAGGAATGGATGACAAGTGTTTAGACATAGAATCCCAGCCTCCTCTCTGCAATATTGTACCAATGTTCTGAATAATCTCTTTGAGTTGTTGAGTCATTTTCCAGTTGTGTCTGACTCTTCATGACCCTATCTGAGATTTTCTTGGCAGAGATACTGGAATGATTTGCCATTTCCTTCTCCAGCTCATTTTAAAGATGAGGAAACTGAGACAAACACAGTTAAGTGACTTGACCAGGGTCACACAGCTAATGTCTGAGGCCAGATACTAGTTCAGACACGGAACTCAGAAAGAGGAATCTTCCTGAGTCCAGGCTGGGTGTTCTGTTCATTAAACTACCAAACTGCCCATGAATAATCTCTACAGAATAATCCTACAGAAAACCCAAGTCCAATGCCTTAGTCTCCTCAACTGCAGAATAGGGAGTTGAACAAGATGGTCTCTGAGGTCCCTTTCAGTTCTAGATCTATTATCTTATTTATGCTATGTTTGTGGGGCCCAGACACAGCAGGTCCACAGTGACCATCTTCTTGCTGACACACTCATAATTTCCTTTGGGAAGCCCAGACAACTTAATCCATATAGCTCAGCTTCAACACAAGCCTGAGGCATTTTGTATACTGTTGGCTATGGAGAGGGAGATGTGACTTTGGATTGGTGGAGAGAATGCTGAATGTGATGTTTCAGACCTGCATGAGGGATTGACTGAGAATAGAGAGAAGATGTTCCTAAGTGGAAAGAGCAGAAGAATTTGGAATTGTAGACCTAAGTGAGAAATCAACTTCATCATATCTCTGGTTTTGCTTAAAATTCTAGAGACCACTCGAATGGACTTCCTCTGGGTAAAATTTTTCTTTCTCTCTGGGTTTGAGCCGAGACCTTCTCTCTCTGCTGTAGAAGATTGTATCCACTCTTTTTTTCGGCGTTTTTGGAGGGCAATTGGGGTTAAGTGACTTGCCCAAGGTCACATAGCTAGTTTTTGTGTTAAGTGTCTGAGGCTGGATTTGAACTCAGGTCCTCCTGACTCCAGGGCCGGTGCTCTATTCACTGCACCACCTAGCCACCCCAATGCATAATATTCTTAAATCCACAGCAGACTACCCCCTGCATGGGCCACTGAGGTGTTTGCTTCAAATATTACTAACAATATTAGAATATAATTATCACTTGGGGTCTCTCATCCATCCCCATTGTCACTGCGGTCTTGTGTCCTATGAATTTAGGAGATAAGGGCCAAAGAAAGATTGATAGAGACAGGAACTAGTTTTATTGTGTGGATTTTTTTTTTTTGGCAGTGAACTCAGTCTCATTGTTTCCTCATTGATTAGTTATGAAATTTGTGGTACTTCTACAAAGCTCTGAACATGTATTTGTCGATATGTAGGTGTATGCACCATTAATTCTGTTTGATTGGATTTTAGTTTCTGAAAAACAAATTCTGATTCCCCATCTCCAGGTAAAATAGCTGGTTATCTTGTCTAATGTAGCAGCGAAATACTACTCTGCTTGTCCAGCTGTCCAGCATAGTTACTAAAGGGGCCAACCTCAAACTCTGGTGTTGCTCTAGGGGGAATCGCTCTGTGTTGCTCGTCAACTCCTAAGAAACTTGGCTTGTGATATTACTAATTTCCATGCTTCGTTACTGAAGGACTGTCTTGATTTCCTACAGTCATGTGGGACCAATTTTGGTTTTATCTAAATACTCTTTCTGTCTATCAGTATCAAAATGATGGGCAGAGTTCTCATTGCTTGGGCAGCACAAGGTACACCCATAGCATTTCCTTATGCATATTTCCCATATCACTTAGGCTAGTTTAACATGGTTCATGGGCTCCCCAGCTACTCCTTGCCCCTCTAATCACTGTACCCCAAAACCACCACAAAGTTTGGGGCCCTCTCTAACCCCAGTTAGGAAATGATTAGGTACTTTTCCTAATTCTTCTCTGTGCTCTTGGTGCCACCAAACTGTCTCTTTAAGCACCTGCAAAAATTTGAGTACTTTGACTTTGGGATGTTGCATCTTCAGGGTATATACAACATCTAAGACAAGTTCTTGGAGATTCTACTTTTATCTATATCAACCATCTGTTGCTCCTATCTCCTTTCTGTGGCATGTCCTAGAAAGGACATAAACACTCCCCTACACAAATAAAGGAGCAGATCAGTTCCTGTGTGTGTGTGTGTGTGTGTGTGTGTGTGTGTGTGTGTGTGTGTGTGTGTATGTGTGTGTGTGTGTGTGTGTGTGTGTGTGTGTGTGTGCATGTGCATGTTTGCATATACTTACAGACTGGCGAACAAACATACCATTCAAATATTTGGAGAAGTAATGAGCTAAAGTGAAAGAGTAAATGTGAAATGATGGTTGGTCAGAAATATAAAATTCTTTGAAGAAGACTGTATAGTGCTGTAATAAATCCCTCTGACTGGATCGGTTGACTGACAGTTGGGCTCATGCCTGGGACACTGCTTTTTTTTTTTTTAACCTAGTCTTTTATAAATGACATTTTAAAAAATGAATAAGCATTACCAATGTAGTTCAGCAATGGCTCTGTGACTTGCACCCTCAGAGGTATCTGGGACACTAAGAGGTTAAGTGACTTACCCTGGATTGTCCAGCTAGAATGTGTCAAAGAAGGACTTAAATCCACGTTCCCCTGACTTGGAGGCCAGCTCTGTATTTGCTATATCATGTAGTCATTCTCTACGTCTCAATACACATTTGTAAGACACATACTTACATAAATATAGGGGAAGACCAGTTCCAGAGTTTGTATAAGTGTATATATGCCTATATTTGTCTGCATGCACAGACTGACAAACATATATTCAAGCTTTGGAGAAATACCAAGAATTTCATCATATATTTGCTTTTGGGGTGGGGGAGGGCAGGGAAATTGGGGTTAAGTGACTTGCCCAAGGTCACATGGCTAGTAAGTGTTAAGTGTCTGAGGTCGGATTTGAACTCAGGTCCTTCTGACTCCAGGACTATTCACTGCTATTCAGACTCTATTCACTGTGCCATCTAGCTGCCCCACATAATATATTTTTATCAGCCATCACTTAGCTTTCATTCTTTCATTTCAGCTTACTACATGAGGACTCTCAATATTAAAGAAAATTTTTCCTATTTTCAAACAAAGTTCAGCCTTCTCCCCTTCCCTCATACTGAGAAAGCAAAAAATACAAAAACCCTCTTTCAAGCATGTATAAATCAATCAAAACAAATTTCCACATTGACCACAACCTAAAAATATTTCTTTCATTTTGCATTCTGTGTCCTTCATCTCCCTTTCAGGAAATAGGTAGCATGTTTCCTCATTAGCTCTCTGGGATCCTGGTTGGTCATTATGCTGATAAGAGTTCAGTATAATCATATTCCATTACATATTTATATACCATAATTTGGTTATTCAGTCTACAATTTATGGACTGATTCTTATTCTTTGCCATATCAAACAAAACTATAAATATTTTTATACATCTTTATAATGTTTTTTGCTTAGGACTAATGCCTCCCTTAACCTTCCCTCTCTCTAATTCCCTTTCCCCACCATTTTCCCCTTTCCCTCCTATTTTTCTGTTGGTGTGTGTGTGTGTGTGTGTGTGTGTGTCTGTGTGTGTGTGTGTGTCTGTGTATTCTCCCTTCTTGTGAGCACTTTAGATGAATGAGGTTAAAGTGTAAGCCACTTACCCTGCCCCTTCTTCCTAGTTTGTATTAGATGTTTACTTAAGCACCCTTATTCTGTGAAATCATTTTCTCTAACCTTGCTTTCTCTTCCACCCAGTGCAATCCTTTTCCTCTCTCTTTCCATTCTTTTCTTAAGATCATCATGATATAACAAAACTATTCCCAGACCTTGTGTAACTGGACTCCTTCTATGAAACATCAGAGGGGATGCATGTATCATTGCTCCACATTTGAATATTAGCAGTTTATCCTTGTTTATAGTCTTTTGTCAATGTTCATTTATGTTTACTTTTTTATATTTGTTTTCATTCCTATTTTTATTTGAAAGTTTTTCCAGAGCCCTCGTCTTTTTCATCAGGAATGCTTGGAATTACTCTATTTCTTTAAAGATCTATTTTTTCCTCCTGTAGCATTATTATGTACCCTTTTTTCCTGTGTAAGTTATTTTTGGATGTAAGCCCCTATCCTTTGCCTTCTGGTATTACCATATTCATGCTCTTCGATCCTTTAGAATGACGGCTGCTAAATCATTTGTGATCCTGAACATGGTTCCTTGGTTCTTGAATTCCTTCTTTCTGGCTCTATTAAAAAAAAATCTTTCGTGCATTATTTTTCTTAGACTTGTAAGCTTGTGGATTTTAGTTGTAATTTTCCTAGGAGTTTTCAATTTGAGGTTCTTTCAGAAGGTGACCAGTGGATTTTTTTCTGTTTCTGCTTTGCCCTATGTTCTAAGAACTTTAGGCAGTTTTCTTTTAAGATTCCTTGAAATAGGTTTAGGTATTTCTTTGTTCATGGAGTCAAATAGTACAGTGATTCTTAATTTTTTGCCCCTTGATTTGTTTTCCAGGTCATTTGTTTTTGCTCTGAGATATCTTGACACTTTCTTCTATTTTTTTTTTTTCAGTCTTTTGACTTTGTTTTAGTATATCTTGTTGCCTGATGGAGTTATTGGCTTCTATCTGGTCCATTCTAATTTTTAAGGAGTTTGTTGTTTGGGAAAGATTTTGTACTCTTGTGCCAAGCTGATGATTCCTTTTTCAATCCTTCCTTGCATAGCTCTTTTTTATTTTCTAACTTTTTTCCTCAAGGACTTCCATTCCATTTATTTTAAAAAATGGAAAACTTTATTCTAAATTTTTGCTTTATTTCTTCCAGGAATTCTGGTTAAATTTGTGACCCAGCTGTGTTTTATTCTGAGGAGGCAATTCTTGTAGATGTTTTGGAGTCATTCTCTTCTGTGTTTGTGTCTTGTGTGTCTCTATGATAATAGCTCATTATGGTGTGGTTCTTTTTTTTTCTTTATCTACTCTTCTAGCCTGCTTCATGACTTTGGACTTGATGTTAGGACTGAATTCTATAGACCTAAAGGGAAGGTCTGGGTTGTCCTGTTGCTTTCTTGAGGTATTGACTACTGTGTTATTCCAGGATCTCAAGGAAAGACTGGGGACCTGCAATTTTTAGTGGTCCCAAAGTAGTCTGATTCAAGGAAAAGTCTGATTTCTTCCCCTCCATGGTCTAACCCCTGGCAAGTTCCTTACTTGGGTTTGGGTCTGAGCAATAGTGGACTACTGCTGGACTCTGCCCCTATGAACCAACTGGAAGGCTTTGTTGGTGCAGCGTGTTAGAATTGTTGGCTTCCTTTTGGTCTGAGAGTCATCCGAGTTATACTTCTCTGAACTGGGTCATACTTTGGAAGTGAGACCTTTCTTTGCACCTGAGGTATAAGTTATATTCTGCTGCTGACTTCTGAACTTCCTCCTTTTATGGTACATAGCTCAACACCTCCCTAACTGAGAATGCCATTGCCGGTGGTCAGTACACCCCAGATCTATGCCCCAGGCCTGAGTAATAGATCCATCACAGTGTCTAGTACTGGTCTCAGGGTGCTCCAGAATGAATCTGAGACCTTATCTTGCCCTGGGGCACAGCCTCTCCCTGGTCACTGGAGTGTTCTGCTTGAATGCTTCCAGACCAGCCCTGGACCAGCCCCGGGGTCCACACGCTTCCCTAATCCATCTCCCTTTATTGACAAAGGACACACCATGCAACAATTTCTGTTTTTTTCCTATCAGGATTTGTTCTGGTACATTTTCTAGGTCTGTTAGGAGAAATTTGCAGAGGGGAATCACTACATTGTTTCCTGTGCTCTGTCATCTCAACTCTACTTCCATATTCATTCTTTTCAATGCAGTCGGAAGCAAATCCATCTCCATCTTTTCTATGTTGGGCATATTGGGAAAATCATCTTTTTGGTGTGTACTCTGATGAGCCCCTCATACATGTGACATCCCCCCCAGATATGTTGTGAAGTGATCTCTTCATTTCCATCTCAGGATGATGATGTGACCACATTCTGGGCAGATTCTCGTGTAAATGGTAAAACTACTTTAACAATCACAGTTTATTGGAACTATTAAGGGCCATTACCTCTCTCATTTTCCATTGGAAACTGGGGTACATAGAGATGAAGAGTTTTGCCTAAGGTCACAAAGCTATTTATTTATGGAGTCAGAATTAAAAGCCAGATTGCTGGAATTCAATCCAGTACTCCTTCACTACTTTATACACTCTCATATCAAGAATTTAGTGGGGTCCTATTGAAACTGTGGTTGATCCTTTCATCACCACTATCCCTATACAAACTATGATTAACATCTGCAGTTGGTGTGGGACTTTGGAAACCTTTGCCTGCCCAACACACAGGGTGGAATGAGTTTGAGAAGAGACAAGTATGTGACTCTTAAGGACTTCTGAAGACTTATTCAATTAAAAAATATCACTATCATGTCCTCTTATGAATGCTTTATGAATAAACGATTTATCTGGCATGATAACTATATGTTGTTTTTGTCCTTCATTTTTGAGGAACACCAGTGACATCACAGGGTGATATCTTGACTAGTGGATGAATTGGATTTAAGTGAGAAAGAGTTGCACAAAGTCATCAGCCTCACTCTCCCTTCCAGAATCACCAAAGTCCAGTGGTAGGACAAAAATTAGGATGACTGGCAATGGCTGAGGCGTGTAGTGGATGATCTTGGTGTCTTCAATGTTTGATCAAACTCTAAGTCTCCCACACCTCCTGCTTCAGCCACCAGCATGGCTGTTGGAATAAGTTTCTCCCATTCCACTAGGGAGAAGTCTTCACATTCTGGGGATTGATACCTCCTCCGAATTAACCAATGGGTTTGAGGCCTATCAGTTACCCTTATCCTGAGTTAGCCCTTCTGCTCAGATAATTTTGCTGAGATGTGGCTACAGTGAGTGGTACAGCTTCTTGGAGTCATGGATGAGAGTTGAGCACCATCAAATGTTGATGAGCATCCTCAAAAGGTCTCAACAGCCCTCACACCTGTGAGGTGTGTTTTCCCTCGATACTTCATATACGTCTAGTAACTATTACTTTGATAACTATAATTTAGGTGGAGAAGACAGTGAAACATCATCCAGAATATATTACTTCCCACTAAAAACAAAACAAAAAACAAAAAGAAAAGCTGTTTCAGCTTCCTAAGGAAGAAATGCTCCCGAATGATGAAGATTTAGTTCACACAAGGCTTCCCGATGACCAATTTTGTGACCACAATTTTAAAAACTGTGGGATTGGGGGGCGGAGCCAAGATGGTGGAGTAGAAACAGCATTTCCAATGTGCTCTGCCCCACACAAATTTCAAACAATGTGAAAGGGAGCTCCAAACAACTTCTGGAACCACAGCACCCACAGAACGGCACAGAGAAGCTAACCTCCTGCTGAGGACAGCCCAGCAGCCCTGCAAGGAGTGGCCAGCGCAGCGCTCTGAGAGCAGGCAGCACAGCGCGCTGGGAACCGACAGCGCAGCCCACAGAGCAGAGCCCAGGTCCTCGGTTTTAGCCCCAGGGCGGCCGGGCCTTCAGCCGGCTGGTGGAACCCCAGAACACCAGCAATTGTGACGATTCCAGAATTATCAGCACAGATATGCCTAGGACAAAGTGAAAGGTTAGTGCCCTATGGACTTTGGGACCAGTATTTGGGGAACACGTGGCTTCCTCCCCTGGGGGCAAAAAGCTGCTGAAGAAACGTGGCACAGAAGCCATTTTACAGAGTCAGCAGTGGCTCTAGCTCCTGGTCTGCGAACTGTAGGGAGATCCAGCAATCAGTCTGGGGGTTAATCGCTTTTGCTTTAAACTGCCTGGATCTGGATTGTGGTCTGGGGGGGAAGTTTGGGGTGGGTATCCAACTTGCCAGAGTGGGTGGCAGCTTTACAGAGGCCACCCAACTGGCAGAAGTTGTGAAGACCCCACGTTTGG
Source organism: Gymnobelideus leadbeateri (assembly GCA_011680675.1). Taxonomy (NCBI): domain Eukaryota; kingdom Metazoa; phylum Chordata; class Mammalia; order Diprotodontia; family Petauridae; genus Gymnobelideus; species Gymnobelideus leadbeateri. The sequence goes on along the minus strand of WOXC01011842.1, from coordinate 112,399 downwards.
GCGGAAGTTCCCCTGTCTGGTGGCAGAGTCCTACTGTGGCAACAAGCCCAAAAATCAAGTAATTAAGTGGCAATATGCCTAGGCAAACAAAACAAAATAAACAGAAAAGTTCAACATTGGACTCCTATTTTAGGGGCAAAGAGGCTCAAAGCATGGAGGAGGACTGTGAGGTCAGAACTCCTGCACCAAAAGCCCCAAATGAAAATACAAGCTGGCTACAGGCCATAGAGGACCTTAAGAAGCAGATAAGAGAAGTGAGGGAAAAATTGGGAAGAGAAATGAAAAAGATGCAAAAAAAGTATGAAATGACAGTCAACAGCCTGACTGAGGAAAATAACACCTTAAAAAATAGACTAACTCAAATGGCAAAAGAGGCTCAGAAAGGCAATGAGGAGAAGAATGCCTTAAAAAGTCGAATTTGCCAGATGGAAAAAGAATCTCAAAAGCTCACAGAGGAGATTCATTCCTTCAGAGTTAGACTGGAGCAAATGAAAGCTAGTGACTTTATGAGAAATCAAGATGCTGTTAAGCAGATCCAAACAAATGAAAGATTAGAAGGCAATGTGAAATATCTCATGGGAAAAACCACTGACCTGGAAAATAGATCCAGGAGAGACAATTTAAAAATTATTGGACTACCTGAAAGCCATGATCAAAGAAAGAACCTAGAAATCACCCTTCAAGAAATTCTCAAGGAAAATTGCCCTGATGTTTTAGACCCAGAGGGCAAAATAGAGGTTGAAAGAATCCACAGATCACCTCCTGAAAAAGATCCCAAAAAGAAAACTCCCAGGAATATTATAGCCAGGTTCCAGAATCCCCAGATCAAGGAGAAAATACTACAAGCAGCCAGGAAGAAACAATTTCAATATTGTGGAAACACAATCAGAATAGCCCAGGACCTGGCAGCTTCTACACTGAGGGATCGAAGGGCATGGAATATGGTATTCCAGAGGGCAAAAGAGCTGGGAATGAACCCAAGGGTCACCTACCCAGCAAAACTGAGTATTTTGTTTCAGGGGAAAATATGGTCATTCAGTGGAATAGAGGACTTTCAAGCATTCTTGAGGAAAAAACCAGAGTTGAATAGAAAATTTGACATTCAGACACAAGAAGCAAGAGATGCTTGAGAAGGTAATCAGGAAAAGAAATCAAAAGGAACTTATCAAAGTTGGACTATTTACAGTCCTACATGGAAAAACAATAACTGTGTTTGATGAAACCTTTCTCATTATGAAAATAATTGAAGAAGGGTACATGGCATATGTTCACAGATATACATGGATAGAGGGCACAGGTTGAATTTGATGGGAAGGGATGATTATTTTTTTTTTGGAGGGCAGTCGGGGTTGGGTGACTTGCCCAGGTTCACATGGCTGGGTTTTTGTTTGTGTGTTGGGTGTCTGGGGCCAGATCCGAGCTCGGGTCCTTCTGGCTCCAGGGCTGGCTCTCTGCTCGCTGCACCACCTAGGCACCCCAAGGAAGGGATGATTCTTTTTTTTTTTTTTTAAAGCAATTGGGGTTAAGTAACTTGCTCAAGGTTACACGGCTAGTCATTATTTATGCGTGGGTGCTCATTTTCTGAGGCCGGATCTGATCTCGGGTCATCCAAACTCCGAGGCCGGCGCTCTTACTCACTGCTCCACCTAGCCGCCCCTTTAGGGCAATTGGGGTTAAGTAACTTGCCCAAGGTTACACGGCTAGGTTTTTGTTTGTGTGAATTAAGTGTCGGAGGCTGGCTCCGAACTCAGGTCCTTCTGATTCCAGGGCCGGCGCTCTATTCACTGCGCCACCTAGCCGCCCGGAAGGGATGATTCTTAAGGGGTGAAGTCAAGAGATGAGAGAGGAAAGTGGCAAGAGGAGATGGAGAGAGACAGGGTAGGACAAACTATCTCATGTAGAAGAGGCAAGGGGAAGTAGTTGCAGGGGAGGGGAAGAACAGGAAGGCAAAAAGGCAAAAGCATATTCTCATTGAAGTTGGCTCAAGGAGAGAATCACATACATACTAAATGGAATATCTTACCCTCACTCTCCTGAGTATGGGAAAGGGGGATGAGAGGGGTGATGATGGAGGGGAGGGCATTCTGGGGAGAGGGGAGGTTAGAAGTACCCACTATCAAAGAGGGACAGGATCAAAGTCCCTACTGGACCAGGTGGGAGGTGAGACAGGTGGGAGGGAAATATAAGCAGTCTTTTACAATGTATCTGCTATGGTAATGTTTTGCATAGATATACATGTACAACACATACTGAATTGCTTATCTTCTCAGAGGGAGTGGGTGACAAGGGAGAAAGGGAATGGATCTGAAAATCGAAGTTTTAAAATTAAATGTTTCATAAGATGTCCAGGCAGTGGGGCTCAGAGATTCACCTTGCCCTAATGGCAAAGTCGAAGGGGGTATGGGAGAAGATATGGGAGAGAGCAGACTGGATGAGGGGATATCTAGTGGGACTGCTATTCTGGGGTGGTGGGTAGGGAAAAATGGGGGAAAAATGTAACTCATAATCTGGTGGAAATGAATGATGTAAACCAGAAGTTAATAAAGCATTTGTTTAATTAAAAAAAAACTGTGGGATTGTATTTAGGAATTAAGAATTTATTTGTAGAATGAAAAAAAAAACACACACAGGAGAAAAGTTACATTTCAGTGCCTATAGGATAAAGGAGATGGAGGAGAAATGTAGCTGTCTAGAGTGCCATGAATCATTATGTATTAGAACGACATTTTTCCTCTGATATTTATGCATTCAATTCATGCTGTATCTACTTAAGCTACACTGAAGCACCAGTAATGTTATTTTTCTTGGGGAATTTGTGTTTTCAGCTTGTCATCTCCCTGCTGTTCCAAAACACTACAAGCTTTTTGCTAATTGTCCTCAGAAGAACACAGTCAGTTTACGGATATTTAAAGACCTATTGAATGTCTTACAAGAATCTACCTTGTGCTTTTCATTTTAGGTCAGTGAATTGTATGGCTGATGTGAAAAATCCATCTTGACTTAAACAAGTATTTTTAGGAATCTCCTCCCCCATCCTTTCTCTCAATCCCCAACTCTTGTAAAAGACACAAAGCATACACAATGAATTTTTTTCTCTTCACATTACCCCTACAATTCTTTTTTAAAAATTTTAAAAATTAATTTGTTTTTTTATTTTTAGTTTACAAGATTCAATTCCATAGTACCCCTACAATTCTAATGATCTTTTGGATTAGGAACTAATCAATTACAGCTGGGGATCTTTTGGAGCGATGGGTTCTATTCTGGAACCAGTAGATTACATTATTCCAAGAACTGCTGCGCATTTTTTCATTCGCCCCTTCCATAACCAAAGAAAAGTTTGGATGTTTATGGAGTTAATGATACATGAAGACTCACTCAGCTGATAGTTGGACAGTTTGGTGTGGTGGAGAGAGTGCTGGTATGAAAGTCAGGAGGGATGCATTGAACTCTTAACTTTGCCACTAACTGTCTATGTGACTTTAGACAATTCTCTTGCTTCCTCTAGGCTCCAATTTCCTCAACCTCTGAAATGTGAAACTGGATACATGCCCCTAAGACTTCTAAGCATAGGAAGACAAAGAAAAGAGCAGGGGTGATTGCTATACTCTTGAAAATGAAAGGTCACTTTCAAACTGAATTATTCTGTACTTGGTCTTCGTATCCCATTGGAGAAGATGAATGATGAATGAATGGTAAAACATTTATTAAATTCTCCTTATGTGTCAGGCATTGTACTGGGATAACAGAAAAAGGCAAAAGCATTCCCTGCCCTCAAAAAGTCATTCATTCTAATGGGCAAGATAACATAGATAGATAGAGAGATATGTAGATTGGTAGGTAGGTAGATGGATATGTAGGTAGGTAGGTAGATATGTAGATAGATAGATGTCTAGATTGATAGGTAGGTAGGTAGATAAGTAAGTAGGTAGGTAAATAGGTAGGAAGTAGATACATAGCTAGACAGACAGACAAATGGATAGATAGATATGTAGATTGATAGGTAGGTAGGTAGGTAGATAAGTAAGTAGGTAGGTAGGTAGATAGACAGACAGATATATAGATTGATAGGTAGGTGGATAGATATGAAGATAGATAGATATATAGATAGATAGATGATAGATAGATAGATAGATAGATAGATAGATAGATAGATAGATGATAGAGCATTATTAAGTGTTTGCTATATTCCAGACACTGTGCTGTGTTCTGGGGATTCAAATACCAACAGAATAGCCCTGCACATGGGGCACACCTCCAAGGTGAGAGTGCTTCCATGCCAGCAGGTTCATGCTTCTGGCAACAATGCAACAAAGCTGAATTTTTAAAAGTCCAAACTCTATTTCCAAAAGCTAAGCTAGAGAAAATGCCTTGAATGTTTGTGGAGGGTGGGTGTGATAGGAAAAAAAAGGAGGGAGAAGTATGAATTACACAATGATCCAGCCACTCTCCTGAAATGTACCTCTGCTTTTGAGAAAATTGAGTAAAATGGGATGGAAATTTGGCTAAGTGATTATGATATTGTTCTGTGGACGTGTTGCCAGGTGTCTCTTAAAGAAGAAAAATAAATTTGTATGTCTATGCCTTTAACTGATTTAGATTTTAATAAAAGTTCAGCAAAAGACTATTGCAGGGCCAGTTGACTACAGTTAAGCTTAACACGGGCTGATAAAGAGCTGGAGTTGGCTATTTCCCATCCAAAGATCTCATCACACATATGAGACTCTGTCAGTTGTTGTTTATGCTGTAACATGAAATGTACTGAGAGAAGGAAAGTCAAGGCACTAATTTGGTTCACTGCTTGGTAGTCTAGAAAGTGGGGGAAAAGGGGTAGGTGTAGATTTTAAAGTTTGGGCAGATTTCAGTGGAGAAAGGGAAGATCCTTACTGCTGAGGTGTGTTACAAATGATGTTTATTGGAGTAGCATCTAAATGTTGGAAAAAGGCTCCCCCCCCAAAACAAACAAACAAACTACCTTTTGTCTCTCTGGGGAAAGGAAGTCTATGGGAAATAGAGGCAGTAAGGATATGTAGAATAAACATGAACTTCCCACCTCCCTCATCATTGTAGGGAAATGTGTTAGATATTCCATATAGGTGAGCTTTCTGGACAACAGAAACATTACTTTAAGTGTGGAAAACTTTTTTTTTAATTTAAAATTTGAATTGATTTTGATGGAAATCTTTCTAAAATTTATTACATACTTTCTTACCTTAAATGGATGATATAGTATATCATTGAATTTCTTTGTGACTCAGGGCATCCTTATAAACAGCAGTCACTAGACTGTTACAGTGAGATAATGTATGTAAAGTACTTCGTAGCTATGAGGAGCTACATACAAGTGAGCTGTTATTATTCAGGAGAGGCTGATGATCACAGAATTTCAGAGTTGTAAGTTCAGGGTCCTGTGTGTAAAATAGCACCTGGCATTTAACAAATATATGTTTAGTAGGCCCTTAATAAATGTTTATTGATTGATTCATTAACCCCAGATGCATGTAATCCAACTCGTGTCTAAACAATCTTTTCTTCTAAAATCAAGCAAACAATAAACATTTATTAAGCACTTACTATGGACCAGACACTATCCTGGGTGCTGAAGATAGAGATGTAATGGAGACTGATGAATACTTGGAAAGTGCTTACATTTGAATGGGGAAGCCAACAAGGTTATATGCACACATGTATTCATGTGTATGCATATGCACATGTATATACATATATGGACATATAAGTGCATAGGTATATATGCAATGTATAATACATACAAGGACATATATATGCACACAGTGCATATATGTACATGTCCTAGTTGGCGCATGTATATGCATACATGTGCATGTATAGTACAAAATGAATATAAAAAGAATAAATACAAAATATCTAAATACACATGAAAATTGGGAACATTGGGAAGATACTAATAATTGGGGAGGGGGTCAGGAAAGGTTTCATGCAGAAGATGGTGTTTGAATTACATCTGGAATGAAGATGGACGGGTGGGAGTATAGAAAATTAATGAAAATAATGCAAAATGAGTTACTGACATCACTATATGTTTCTGTGGTTTGCTAATTGTTAAAGGAAATGACAGCTACATACTTTAACCAGCTAATGCTGTATACAATTTTATTTAATGGGTCATATTTCTGTTTAAACTTGTTTTCACTTATTTAGTTATAGTCAGTGTTTATATTGTTCTTTTAATTCTGCATTCTGGATTTTTCATCATTTCATGTCTTCCTGTATTATTTTGTCTTCTTCATGTTTTTTATTCCTTTTGGTGAAATTAGATAATCCCATGATCTCCAACCTTGGATTCAAGAAGCCCTGAGTTCCAGTCCTCTCTCTGACACATAATGCTTGTGTGATACTAGCTTGTCAGTTCCCCAGACACCTCTCTAAGACTACAATTGACATCTGTAGAGAGAATTTCCATTTTTGCCTCATAGGAGTAGAATCACAGTTCCTGCCTCTCCAACTCAAAGGCCCAATAATATTATTTTACATTCATGAATTACAATTTATTCAATCATTCCCCAATCACTGGACACATAGTTTACTTCCAGTTGGCTGCTGGCAATATTTTTATACTGGCAGGTTTTTCTTCCTTCCAATATTCCTAAGAATATAAACATAAAAATGGGATAAATAGGTCACAGGGCATGTCTCTTTTCTCATATATTGCCATATTGCTTTCCAAAGGGGTTGGTACAATTTGTAGTCCTATCAGTAGTGAATTAGCACATTGGGAATACACATTCCTCATATGTTAAATGTACTCTCTGTCCTCTTACCATCTTGCTTGTTTCCCACTTGTCATATTCCAGCTTCTCAACATAATTACTGCAATCATTTGACTATCCTACCAGAACTTTGCATTTAAGAGATTTCCATGTCTTTTGAACTGCTTTTTCTTTAAGAATCTTAGGCCCTAGTGAAGGACCAGTAGTTATTGGAATGGTATGGTATATACCACTGGAATGACCTTCAAAGGGTGGTTGAAATTTGTCAATAATAAGAAAGCACTGAGGTAGTGGAAAGAACAATCGATTTGGAGTCAGAAGTCCTGAATTCAAATTTATGCTCTGCCAATTACTAGCTATGTGACTTTGGGCACATCACTTTGGGGAAGGGAGAGAATAAGCATTTGGCAAACATCTGCTATGTGGTATGATAGAGTGTTAATTCTGGAGTCAGGAAGATGTGAGTTCGAATCTGGTCTCAGATATTTACTAGCTGTGTGACCCTGGGCAAGTCACTTAGGTCTGTTTGCCTCAGTTTCCTCATATGTAAAATGAGCTGGAAAAGGAAATGACAAACCACTCTAGTACCAAATCACTGCAAAGAAAACTCCAAATTGGTCAAAAAAGTCAGACACAATTGAAAAATGACTCAACAATAACAACAAAGCACCGTATGCCAGGCACTTAACAAATATTGTTCCATTTGGTCCTTACAACAAACCTGAGAGGTAGAGGCTATTATTACCATTTTATAATTGAGGAAACTGAAGCAGACAAAGGTTACCAAAATCACACAACTAGTAAGTGTTGGAGGTCACATTTTAATTCATGTCTTCTTGTCTTCAGATCCTACACTTTATCCACTGAGTCACCTAAAAGTTTTCCCTCTTTGGGCCGGAATTTCTTGTTCTCTACCCCAAATGAATGGGTTATATTGGATGATCTTGAATCTAAGGTTCCTCCTAATGCCAGATACGACTTTATATGAAAAGTGTGAGTAGACTTGGGATTTTTTTCTCCTTTGGTATAACAGAGTTTGAGGAAAACTATAAGACAAAAGAGTGCTGTTATACTTTGTTATAGAGTTCTTGGGACATATTTGAAGTTGACTTTCAATGGAATCCTCAGAGCCCAGAGTCTTGATCATTCAAATTTCTGAATGAGGGAGGCAGGAACATAATAGTTATGAAAAAAACAGAAGAGAAACATAGGTGATGTACTTCTAGATGGTTCCTGAGACACCTACATTGTTTCTTTTTAAACTTGTCTGAAAATCATACATTTCCATGTTTAAAACTTAACATCCTAAATGCCAAATCCATAACATGCATTACATCTTTATCCAAACAAGCTGATATAACACAATGTACTACTTGTGGCAGCATACCCAGGATTGGCACTAGCACAGGTTCTTAGATCTGCTTTTCTAGGAAGCTGTTTAAGGGGTCAACAGTCTTTTTAAATTACATTCACTAGTTTAGGGAAAAAGTCAGCACCCTAAACTTCAAATAAAATACAAACAGAAAAAATACAAGCAGGGAAATAAAGACCAACAGGGCTCTGACTGCCTGAATCAAAGCAATATTTGCTATACACTTTACATACATCCCTGGATCAAGAGAGCCTTTACACCTGAGTAATTGAGGAGTTCTGAGCACATGGCTACTCAGATTCTTGACAGGGAATCACAAAATCCTTCTCATAAGTGAGCCCCCAAAGCAAAACAGCAGCTCAGAGTTTACATACACTTCTCAGAGCCAGAAGGCATCACAACTCTAGTGACTCATTGCCTAATTAAAAATTAGCAAAAGGTGTGAAAGCCTTCCTACAAGCAAGCTTCCCTTAATGGGGTCCAAGTGAGGTCTATTAATGGGCAGAGAAGATCTTAAATCCTATGAACATTACACTACTCAATGTCTATTAGCTGTCTCTAGTGGTCCTAGATTGTTTTGTTATCTATAACATCTATAGACGTCATGTATGGAATGGAGATGACCTGGATAAAGGGGGCCCCTTGATCTTTTTACCATAGGTTATTCTTGACCTTGCCATGTTATAGATAGACTAGGAACCAGAATGGTGGGGTTTTTCAGAACACCATACTAAGAAAATGCCCATTTAAATGATACTTCCATACTCTGTTATATCAGTTTCTTCATGCATCATCTTAATGTCATGTTGTCTATTTCATTTTCCTAATGCATTTAATACAAAAGGAATGCACTCTTTATCCTGAGTCCTAGAGATGCTAGTGGGCAAGAACCATCTCTTTAATGTTTTGTCACACACAGGGGCTTTAGCTTAGAGTATTGATTGCTTTCGGTCAGAATCCAAGAAAGGGTTTTCAGATAATATTTAGTTTATCCATTTCTTGCTTAATCCTGTCTCTGGAATTCAGATCACGGTGAAAAGACTGTAGAATAACTCAGCACCCCCATCAGACCTTTCTAGGACTTGTCTCCTGAGTCTATGATTTGTATGCTCAGTGAAAGGTAAAGGTGGGAGGGGTGAGGGCAAACCAGGTATTTATCCAAGACTGCAGATTGCATTTAGAAAACAGTATTGCTTCTTGAATCTACAGTTGAACTTGTAATCAATAAATTTAAAAAATTACTCAAAACAACTTCTGCTTAAGGAGATCTCCTAATCTAGATTTTGTTTAATGGGAAGTGTTTCAAGATACAGTAAACTTTGGAAGACTGATAAAATGTACCTCCAACCTTTTGGTAGCCTGTCATCTTGACCTATGTCTTGCTACTGGACCAAAATGACTCTGGAGGAGAAAGTGAAGCTGATGAGTTTGCAACAGCCCTGCCTCACTTAAATCCAATTCACTTGCAAGTTAAGACATCACCCTTCTGATGTCATTGGTTCTCTCCGAGAGCAACAATCTGTGGCTGACTAGAGGAGCATGATAAGACACACATTATCAGACATGACCAATGTGTTGGTTTCTTTTACTTGGGACTTATGATTTCATGATCATAGGGAACTCTCTGGTAAGGAATCTTCTTCTATCAATGCTGGTCACCAGCTATACAACTTAGAGTCTTAGAAAGTTGTTCAGGGCACTCTAAAGGGTATACTTGGGTCACAGTCAGTATGGGTCAGAGGCTGTCCTTAAATCCAGATCTTACTGACTCCATGGCCACTTGTCCCTCCACTAGGCCTTACTCCTCTTTGTTTTGCTTGGTTATATTTATTTGTTAGGGAGGGAGGGTGAGTTAGTGGTTAGTGACAGAATTGCAAAAGAAGGAAAGAAAGGAAGAAATAAAGGAGGGAAGGAAGAAGTATCAATAAACTAAAAACAATGCATTTTTGTTGTCATTACTGATTCTGCATGACCCCATTTGAGTGTTTTCTTGGCAAATATACTGGAATATTTTGCCATTTCCTTCTCCAGGTCATTTTATGGATGAGGAACTGAGGCAAATAGAATTAAGTGAGTTGACCAGGTTCACACAGTTGGTATGTGTCTGGGGCCAGATTTGAACTCAAGAAAATGAGTCTTCCTGACTCTAGGACAAATGTTCTATCCATTGTGCCACCTAGCTGATCACCCAAAGATGCATGGCAAAAAATCAAAACAGGGCAAATATAAATAATATGTGTTATATATATATATATATATATATATATATATATGCACATATATATATATATATAAAACTATAAAACAGAAATTCATGGTTAAATACGCAACCTGTTTTTTTTAATAGGATGTCCATGTTTGTTAGTTATTGTTAAGTTTATAGTAAATTTTTAAAACATGTTTGATGAAAAATATAGATGGAAAGGGGAAGTGTCATAGGATTATAAAATGCAAAGCTGGGATCAACTTTAGAGAGCATCTGGAACAATGTCCTCATACTCGCCCAAGATTGCAAGACCATTTTTCTGCTGAGCCAAGACCAGATAGAACCAGTCAGTGCCTTGTCTTACTTCATGACTTGGGTTAAAGCAAAGTCTTGGGTTTGGGGATTCTTAGGAAATTGGAACTCTGAAAAAGCTAGAACAAACAGGAACTTTGTTATTATGCAGCATAGCAAGCAGGCAAAAAGAAAACAAACAAACAAAAAAACAAAAGAAACCAACCCAAAATACATACACTATATGACAATACAGGCAGACAGAGGTTTGTCCCCATGTATGCAAGAAACTCACCTACTCACATCAGGAAAAGTACATACTCAAAGTTAGGATTCAAGCAGGAAAGTTGAAAGTTTTTGAACCTAAAAACAGTCATGGTTGAGAACAGGTAATCCATGCTGGATGTGGGAGGGCATATTCCTAATCAGATGTAGATGTGGTCTGATTAGGAATTAGGAAAAATTCCTGGGGTCACTTTTCAATGCCAGGCTAAGCTTGGGGGGTTCTTTTTCCAGACCAGAAACTGGGTCAAGATTTGAGTTGACTAGCTGAAGCAGTAGAAGAGGAGTTGACCAGGATATTTGTTCAATCAGAAACTGAGTTCATTAGTTGCTTTGGGAACAAGTATGAAACTATCTGTCATTATCTGTATGATTTATGGGTATTAGGACCTCTTAGCCGAAGTGATTTCATATTGGAGCCCTATCATTATAACTATAACACAGAATAATATAAAAACCACAATTATCATACCCAAGCTACTAACTCCCAATTCAGGAAACTGTTCTTTTCTCTACACTGGGAACACAGCAACAGTGAAATGATTGAATCTCCCAGCTGGTCTCAACAGGTGCCCTCAAAATCAGGGGAGAGACTGTGGAAAAAAAAATCTTACACAGAGGCAAGAATGCCAAAATCTGAATCTCAATATTCCAAAAGGCCACATAACTGAAAATTCCTATAGAGGACACCTCCCATCCCTTTTTTGCCCTCAATTTGTCACATATTCTGGGCTTAGTTTTACTTTGTAAGAAACTGAATGAACAGTCTGAGATGAGGAATGTAGGAATATATCCCTTTCTGACTATTAAAGCCAGAAAAATGTCTTGCTGTATCTAATTCCATTTATATGATGACATTCCCTGAGTCCAGAAGAGACTCAGTTTCCTCATTTGTAACATGAAGGTGTAGGGTCAGCCAGGTGGTATAGTGGATGGAGTACAGACTTAATAGCCAGGAAGACCTGAGTTTGAATCTTGTCTCAAACACTCATCAGCTCTGTACCCTAGGCAAATCACTTAACCTGTCTGTGCCTCTGTTTCTTCATCTGTAAAATGGGGATAATCATCATTCCTACTTTACAGGATTGCTGTGAGGATCAAGTGAGTTGACACATAGAAAGCATTTTATAAAATGTTCTTTTTTCTACACCAGGAACACAACAATGAATGAGGTTTTATATAAATGTTGTTGTTCAGTTGTGTACAACTCTTCATGAACCCATTTGAGGTTTTCTTGGCAAAGATACTGGGATGGTTTGACATTTCCTTCTCCAGCTCCTTTTAACAGATGAGGAAACTGAGGCAAACAGAGTTTAAGTGACGTGCCCAGTAAATGTTTGGAGAAGGATTTGAACTCATGAAGATGAGCCTTCCTGATTCCAAGCCCAGTGCTCTATGTACTGTGCCACCTGGCTGCCCTATGTAAATGCTAGATACTATTATAATTTTTATCTGTAAGATTATTATTATTATTTCTAACAACAACAAAAGGAGTTTTTAACCTGTGATTAGTAAACTTGTTTTTATTTTTAAAATATTTTGATAATTGTATTTTGATATAACTGGTTTCCTTTGTAATCCTGTGTATTTCACTTTATGTATCTAAAAACATTTTTCTGAGAAGACTAGGTTTCACAAGACTGCCAAAGAGGTCCTTTGACACCAAATAAGATAAAGAATGACTACTTTAAGGTTACTTCTAGCTCTGGAGTCTGGAGTACTTTTCTTTTTTTTTTTTTAAACAAATACTTTATTAACTTCTGTTTTACATCATTCATTTCCGCCAGATTTTGAGTTACAATCATTTTCCCCCCATTATTCCCCTACCCAACCTCCCAGAATAGCAGTCCCACAAGATATCGCTTCCTCCAATCTGCTCTCTCCCATACCTTCTCCCATACCCCCATCGACTTTTCCATTAGAGGAAGATGAATCTTTGTGTCCCAATGCCTGCACATCTTATCTCCCAATTATAAGCAAAAGAGTATTAATAATAGTATTATATATATATATTTGAAACATTTAATGTTAAGACCTCGAATTTCAGATCCATTTCCTTCCTCCCTTGTCACCCATTCCTTCTTGGGAGATAAGTAATTCAGTATATGTTGTACATGTCTAGCTATGCAAAACATTATCATAGTAGATATATTGTACAAGGCTGCTTATAATTCCCTGCCACTCATCCCACCCCCCACCTGGTCCATTCCCTACATGATCCTGTCCCTCTTCTATAGTGGGTACTTCCAACCTCCCCTCACCCCAAGGATGCCCTCCCATCCATCATCCTCATCCTATCCCGCTGCAAGCATCAGATGACTGTTGTGATGATGATGCATGTTTGTCTGCTCACACTCAATGTGAAGGTTTTGCCTTTTTAGCCTTCCTTTGAGTACTCTCCCTTCCCAACAAAATCAACCTATGCCCTCTATCCATATATAACTGTAACCATATACACACACATTCACATATGTAGTCATATGACCACACCCCCTTCTTCCATTATTTTCATAGTGAGAAAGATATCATCAGTCACAGATATTGCTTTTCCATATAGGAATGTAAATAGTTCAACTTTGATAAGTTCCTTTTGATTTCTTTTCCCTGATTACCTTCTCAGGCATCTCTTACTTCTTGCGTCTGGATGTCAAATTTTCTATTCAACTCTGGTTTTTTCCTCAAGAATGCTTGAAAGTCCTCTATTCCACTGAATGACCATATTTTCCCCTGAAACAAAATACTCAGTTTTGCTGGGTAGGTGACCCTTGGGTTCATTCCCAGTTCTTTTGCCCTCTGGAATATCATATTCCATGGCCTTTGATCCCTCAGTGTAGAAGCTGCCAGGTCCTGGGCTATTCTGATTGTGTTTCCACAATATTGAAATTGTTTCTTCCTGGCTGCTTGTAGTATTTTCTCCTTGATCTGGGGATTCTGGAACCTGGCTATAATATTCCTGGGAGTTTTCTTTTTGGGATCTTTTTCAGGAGGTGATCGGTGGATTCTTTCAACCTCTATTTTGCCCTCTGGATCTAAAACATCAGGGCAATTTTCCTTGAGAATTTCTTGAAGGGTGATTTCTAGGTTCTTTCTTTGATCATGGCTTTCAGGTAGTCCAATAATTTTTAAATTGTCTCTCCTGGATCTATTCTCCAGGTCAGTGGTTTTTCCCATGAGATATTTCACATTGCCTTCTAATCTTTCATTTGTTTGGATCTGCTTAACAGCATCTTGATTTCTCATAAAGTCATTAGCTTCCATTTGCTCCAGTCTAACTCTGAAGGAGTGAATCTCCTCAGTGAACTTTTGAGATTCTTTTTCCATCTGGCAAATTCGACTTTTTAAGGCATTCTTCTCCTCATTGCCCTTTTGGGCCTCCTTTGCCATTTGAGTTAGTCTATTTTTAAGGTGTTGTTTTCCTCAGTCAGGCTGTTGACCCTCATTTCATACTTTTCCTGCATCCTTCTCATTTCTCTTTCCAATTTTTCCTCCACTTCTCTTATTTGATTTTTAAAGTCCTTCTTAAGGTCCTCTATGGCCTGCAACCCACTCATGTTTTCCCCTGGGGCTTTTGGAGCAGGACTTCTGACCTCACAGTCCTTTTCCGCTCTATGCCCCCAAAATAGGAGTCTAGGGTTGCATTTTTCTGTTTCCTTTGCCTTGGCATGTTGCCACTTAATTGCTTGACTTTTGGGCTTGTTGCCACACTATGGCTTTAAGGCCAGATAGAGGAATTTTCGTCCCGAACGTGTGGGGGGCAACTTCCGTTTCTGGCAAGCTGTAAACCCACCCACAACTTCCACCCTAGATCACAATCCAGATCCAGGGAGGTTAAAGCAAGAGCGATTACCCCCCAAGACTGATCGCTGGATCTCCCCACGATTTGTAGGCTGGGAGCCGGAAATGCCTCTGAAAACTACAAAATGGCGTGTCTCCTCAGTGGCTTCTAGCCCCCAGGGGAGGGAGCTGACGCATTCCCCAAATACAGGTCCTAAAGTCCATAGGACACTAACCTCTTACTTTGTCCTAGGCATGTCTATGTTGATAATTCTGGAGTCGCCACAGCTCCTGGTGTTCTGGGGTTCCTCCAGCCGGCTGCTGGCCCTGCCACCCTGGGGCTAAAACCTCGGCTCACATGGACCTGGGCTCGGCTTGGCTCCTGCGCTCTGCATGCTGTGTGCTGCCAGGTCCCAGACCACTGCGCTGGTCCTTCCTGCAGGGTGCTGGGCTGTCCTCAGCGGGAGGTTAGCTTCTCTGTGTCGTTCTGTGGGTGCTGGGGCTCCAGAAGTTTTTCAGAGTCCTTTTTTACATAGTTTGTGGAGAATCTTGGGGCAGAGAGGCTTGGACGAGCTGTTTCTACTCTGCCATCTTGGCTCCGCCCTGGAGTACTTTTCTTATCCACCTATGGTCACTCTTTTTTTTAAATATAATCTTCCCTCATGGATTCTTTGGAGGATTGGTTGTTGTTTGTCCTTCATTCTCAGAGGACCATGGCATCAGGGTGGTGATGCCATGACATGCAAGTGAATTGGATTTAAGCCACTAGCCTCACTTTCTCCTCTGGAACCATCTGGATCCAATGACCAGAGATAGATCAGGACAAATGGAGATGGCCCAGGATGCAGTGGGGGACCTTGGCTTTTTCAAGCTAAGGTCCTTAACAAGTCTCAGTCTGAACCATCAGAATGCAAGCAATGACCAAGTGACCATTGTACTAGACACCTGGGATATGTATAAAATGAAACAATTTCTACACAACAAAGGCACATGTATACACACATACATGCATGCATTTATATGTAATAGAGAGAAAAATTAGAGAAAGGAAAGAAAGAGGAGGGAGAGAGAAAGAGGGGATGGGAAGAGAGAGAGAAAGAAAAAGAGACAGAGATAGAGAGAGGAGAGAGAGAAAATAAAGAAAATAAATGCTAATAAATACAAAATAGTTAAGTATAAGAAAGACTTCATATAGAAGGGAGGTGTTTGAGCTGTATCTTGAAGGAACAGAGGAATTCGATGAAGCAGAGGTGAAGAAGGCCTTCTTAGGGCCATGAGGGATGGAAGATGGCCAGTGCAAAGACACAGAGAGGAGAGATGTAGTATAACCTGTGAGGGAGAAAGAGAAGTTCAGTTTGATTGGATCACAGGGCATTCATTCTAGACATAGGCAACAAAAGACCAGTGCTTATACAGGTAATGCTTGAGGTTGCAGTCTGTTGGACAAGATGGAGTAATGGAAATCAAAGGTGTAGGTAGAAGAGTTGGTGTTAGTGAGGAGAAGGGCCACCTCATTGTCAGAGACTGGGAACAAGGAGGAGACAGTGAGAGATGTTTAGGGGTTTGGAGATGAAGAGAAGAGAATAATCAATGGAACAGCTTTACTTTTCTCAGTAATATTTCTCTTCTTTAGTAATTAATTCTCAGAGGCAAGGTCCTTAGATAAAGAGATGAGGAGGGACAGGCGTGGGAGACAAGAGGAGAGAAGAGAAGGTTTGGAAAAACTCTTATAAGGAGTGAGATGCAAAATCAGCTATGGAAGAATAAAAGGGCTGGCTGGGTGAACCCAAGTTGGATGACTGAATTTATAATGTACTTCCTCAGCACACGGATGAATTACCCAACTTCACTTAGGTCCTGCTGCAGCAAGGAATCTTTTCATTCTTCCATAGTTGATAATTCCATATCTCACTCACCCATAAAAACTTTTTCAAACTTTCCTTTTCTTCTACCCCACCCCATAGGTGAGATAAGGAGGGTTGTGTGATTTTCTCTGTTCAGCAGTAATTGAGTAGGAGTGGAGGTGGTCAGTAGGAATAATCCAGGGCTGAGATTTGGCTAGAGATAAATGATGATAGGACAAAGAGGTAAATGATTCAAGGGTAGAGGACAGTGTGATGTTGAATTGGCTCAGTTTAAGATCCAGATTGGAGGGGGAGGGTAGATTATATATATATCTTCCCCTACTATAACGGGAAGATATGAGGAAGAGAGAAAGGTAGTGAACCAGGTACTGAACTCTTTGAAAAAGGAAGGAAAATGATACCACAGAGTACCAATATTCAACTACCACTGTAATTAGAATTGGGTAGAAAATTTTGATAGCATACTTTCAAAGACAAGGATATTCTGAGTGATGGCAGCAACAGAATTTAGAAGTGGCAGTAGGGAGCTGAGAGCATTTTGATTTCTCTGGACCACTGGATCTGGGTGTATGGAGGAAGGTAGAGTTAGTTAGTGATGAAGAGATCCTTGGTTATGCATATGAGAAATGGGTGAATGCTAGTCAGCTTATTTATTTGAGAGTATAACCACATCTCATAAACTCACAGATTAGTAAAGCTGGAAAAGATTAATCTTATTCTCTCTTTCTACTAATATGGAAACTGAGTCTCAGAGAGGGAAAGTGACTTACTGAAAATCCCACAGTAAAAAGCAGGCAATTGGGCTGTATCCAGGTAGCCCCTATAGAAAAAAGGAAAAATAATAAGTACTCATTAATATCAAAGATGAATTAGCGATGATACTCTTAGAAGGATGAAGTCAATCTGTTGTGTAGATGGAGGCAGTAAGAGTCTCATCTGCTCTGGATTTACCTGTTCACTGTATTGTATAGCCCCCCTACCCTGGATCACTGCAGACCAGACCATTTGTCCACCTGTCCATCCATCCATTTATCCATCAATCCATTCATTTAACAAATATTTATTAAGTACCCACCAGGTTCAAGGTACTGTGTTAGTTTCTATGGATACAAAAACCTGATAACAGCCCTTGTTATCAAGGAGTTAACATTTTCCATTGCTCTTGGGGAATTCTCATATGAGATTTTTGTCAGATTTGCCTAACACCTTGTTGAATATCAGTGTCTTTGTTTGAGACAGTATCTAAAAGCAGAACCTTGGCTTAAGAGTATTTCAGCCTTAGCCTAAAAAATTTGCACCAAGCCTGTATACTTCCATGGGCTATTGTGTGAGGGTTAGTTCTCAGTATAATTATAGTAGCAAAGACTGCATTGGAATTGAGAGTTCTAACAGTTGTAATTAGAACCTGGAATAGAAATATAACTCCTATATGGTGGGTTACCCACCCCTGCTCCTCTAGGTCCTCAAGTGCGGTCCTTTGACATCAAAGGACCGCACTTGAGGACCTAGAGGGCCACATGTGGCCTCGAGGCTGTAGGTTCCCCACCCCTGCCTATTTTCTCATTGCTAATTTTTATGCAGATCCAGAAAGCTGGAAAATTCTCTCTCAATTCATATTCTATACTCATCATTTTATTTAAGATGAATTGGAAGGTGAAATAAGAGGATAAGGTAGGTTTAAGTCCTAATTTTAAACTCCTTAGAGCTTGCCACTTGGAGTCACAATTGCAAAATAAATGGAAGACAGCAGGGTCTCTGGCGGTCTAAGTAGTGACAAGTAGGGGCTAGCTAGAGACTCTCATAAATCTGACATGTTTGCTGACCATTTCATCTTGAGCACATCCTGGATGAATATTTAATAGGTGGCAATATCTCTTTACTCTGTATCAGCATCTGGGCTGACTCCATCTTGATATCCTATGTAAACTAGGTGCTCAAAGAGAATTTATTCCTTAAAAAAAAAAAACCCAGCACTTCCATAGCTAATATGTTTTTCATAATAATCTGCAAATATTTTTATTAATTTCCTTTGGAGATGCAACAGCCAAACCTGTCTCATTTCCAAAAGAGGATATGGCTTTTGGCTGTCCCACTGCAGATGCTTAATCAACTGTGTCACTAGCTCGCCTGCTTTATCTACATGTTCATGTTTAATATTTGGCACTATTACTGTATAATACCTTTTATGCCAGGATTTCCAGGGGATTTGAAAATGCCCATTAATTAAGGCCTCAACCCTCACTGAGAGATGAGATATTACTTGCTAGTCAGCCAATAGAAAAATTGAAGGTCGTATTTACTAGTTTACCTACTTGGGAACCAGCAATTTTGGTTTTTCTGCACTGGTGTTTTCATGTTCAGTTCCCCAATTTTGTCCTGTATTCTCCTGTCAGGGGCATCTAGATGATGCAGTAGATAAAGTGCCAGACCTGGAGTCAGAAAGACATCCTCATGAGTTTAAATCTGGCCTCAGACATTTACTGGCTGTGTGACCCTGGGCAAGTCACTTAACTCTATTTGCCTCAGTTTCCTCATCTATAAAATGATCAGGAGAAGGAAATGGCAAACCACTCCAAGAAACCCTGAAATGAGGTCACAAAGAGTTGGACACAAGTAAACAACAGTAAAATTCTCCTGTCAGTGGACATTTGCCCAGGTACTCACCTGGGTGAGTACAGGCTACAGTTCACTCCCTTCTCATTTTTACCTGTTGAAATCTTTTAAGGTTCAAAGCCAGCTGACATATCATCTTCTCCATGATGTCTTTTCTCATATGTCCTGCTGAAAGTGATCTCTTCCTGTTCAAATTTTCTCAAGGAATCTCCCATTTTACCCCCTCACATTATACTTTGTATGATATTTATCTATGTGTCTTATTGTTTGAATCTTATTAAAGCCCCTCCCAAGGAAAGGCAGATAGGTTCAGGCAAAGAGCAGTGTTCACAATTACAATTTTTTGTTGTTGCTCAGACCTGTAATTTTATTGATATAAGGAGCCCCTGGCGTGGAAACTTTCTGCCAATGCAACTGCTCTTCAGTTTGTAGTCTTAGAGAATTTCCTGGGGTATTGAAAGCTTAATCAATTTGTCCAGGATCAGTCAATCAGGACGTGCCAGAGCCCAATACTGTGAGAAGAGCATTGGTTCTGAATGTAGAGGACTTGGATATTTACTACCTATGGGACTTTGAGCAAGTAAGTTGGCCTTCTCGGATCTTAGTATGTAATTTTAAAAATGAGAGTGTAGGGCTGGATGGTTTCTGTAGTCCCTTAGATCTGTGGTATGGACTTTTGGAATGACTTGAACCTAGGCCTTTCTGATTCTGTCTTTAGCATTTATAGTTGTCCAAAATAGTTTTTTAATCCCATTATAAAAAAAAAGCATCAGGACATTCTCTTTAATGTTCATGATTCTTGTTTGGCCTGGTGTTGTAAGATCTAGCCCTTCAGTGTTTCTGAAGAAGCCTGAGGTACTATGGAGAGAGAAGTAGAATAGGGGTATGTGTAAGAGAGAATGGAGTGTGGAGAAGGCATTGAGATAATGTTGATCTAAAGTGGAATATTATGAAGTATGAGGCATGATGGTCATTTGGATGCAGACCAGGGGTACTATGGGGCTCAAATGAGATAAGACATAAGAAGTACTTAATGCACTGCTATATATATATATATATATATATATATATATATATGTATGTGGGTTATTATTATTACGTAATTATGGACTTCATATTATATTACATTTATTATTACATAGCCTTTAGTTGCCAGGCCTCCCTGAGTGTTCGATATTGGGCCACTGGATCCAGATGGCTTTGGAGGAGAAAGTGAGGCTGGTAACCTTGCACAGCCCTCCCTCACTCAAGTCAAAGTCAACTATAAACCATGTCATCATCTCCCTGATGCCATGGTCCTCTTTGAGAACGAAGGACAAAACCACACCCCAACCATGGGCAGCTATGTGGTACACTGAGTACTGTGCCTGAAAATTAAGAAGATTTGGGTTCAAGTCTACCTTCAGATACAGGCTATGTGACCATAGGTCAGTCTGTTTGCCTCATTTCCCTCAACTGTAAAGTAGGGATAATAGCAGCACCTCCTTCTCAGGGTTTTGTGAGGGTCAAATGAGGTAATATTTGTAAAGCACTTAACACAATGCCTGGAATGTAATTGGTGCTATATAAAGGTGTATTCCTTCCCTTCACTCCATCTATGCCCTTGCTGGGCTCCAGCAATGCTTATCGAGTAATACAGGGGTGTGCTGGTAAACATTTGACAAGCAGGCTCTCCGTGAGTGGAAAAAAAAGTGCATGTGCATATACTTAATAACAATACACAATAACAACTTATTAAATCTAAAAATCAACAAAACAATAAATAAAATCTTTATTTGTAGTTATTGCTGATTTCTGAGGTGTAAATACTTGCAGGGAAAATTAAACAATGGCTTCCAACATGTTAGACCTAGCTCCAGGAAAATCCTGGTGAAGACCCACCAAGAGCTCAGTCTTGAGAATGGATTATTAAGAAGTAGATGTGACACAGGAAGGGGAGTCTGGGTTTAGAGTAAGTACCGAATGTGTCGGGACAGACCAGGTCAGGCAAGAAGGCATCACCTAGCTATGTCATTGGCCAGAAAGGTGGTCCTAATGTAAGTCTCCATAAAACAATTTCCAGATTTGGGGATGGTGAAGACAGGGTCTGGCAGCTGGACCAATCTGTATAGTAGAGTTCTGAGATTCCCATAGTCTCTAACTGAAGAACTAAGAACGGGTAATGGAAATGGAATTTTTTTAAAACAAATGCTTTATTAACTTCTGTTTACATCATTCATTTCTGCCAGATTTTGAGTTACAATCATTTTCCCCCCTTGTTTCTCCCCTATCCATCCTCCCAGAATAGCAGTCCCGCAAGATATCGCTTCCTCCAATCTGCTCTCTCCCATACCTTCTCCCATACCCCCTTCGACTCTTCCATTAGAGGAAGATGAATCTTTGTGTCCCAATACCTGCACATCTTATCTCCCAATTACAAGCAAAAGAGTATTAATAATAGTATTTATATATATATTTGAAACATTTAATGTTACGACCTTGAATTTCAGATCCATTTCCTTCCTCCCTTGTCACCCATTCCTTCTTGGGATATAAGTAATTCAGTATATGTTGTACATGTCTAGCTATACAAAACATTATCATAGTAGATATATTGTACAAGGCTGCTTATAATTCCCTCCCACTCATCCCACCCCCCACCAGGTCCATTCCCTACATGATCCTGCCCCTCTTCTATAGTGGGTACTTCCAACCTCCCCTCCCCCCAAGGATGCCCTCCCATCCATCATCCCTCCTCTCATCCCCCTTCCCCCTATCCTGCTGCAGGTTGAGATATCCCATTTAGTATGTATGTCATTTTCTCCCTGAACCAAATTCAATGTGAATGTGGTTTTGCCTTTTTGCCTTCCTATTCTCCCCCTAGAAATGCAAATTTGAAGATCTTCCCTGCCCCTAGGTTAAGTGCACCTGGAGCCTGTGGTGGGAGGCAGGAGCGCCCACACCTTCGTACTTTGTGATTGGGCAGTGGGTCAAGAAGGTTGTTACATTCTCTGAGACAGGAGAAGGCTGTATAAACCCTGATGGGAGGCTTTGCTTTGGGGCTCACTTTGAGAAGTGTTGTGCGATTTGACCAGATGAGACTCTGGGCAGCTGTTGAGAGCCCTCCGGCTTTGAAAACCCAGATGTTGATGCTTCCATCTCTGGTAACTGATTTGGTATTGATGTAAAGGTTGGGCAGTTTGGAAGCCTGTCTGCTTGATCTGTTTGTTTCTCTGTTTTGAAACTTCTGTCTGTATATTTTGAAGTTCAGGGTGCTGACCTTTTTCCCCTGAACTAGGTAAATGATCTATGTTTGATTGATTAAAGCAAGCTTGTTAACCCATTTTGAGTTGCTTTCCTTTAGCAAAGCAGATCTAAGAACCTGTGTTGGCAGCCACCCTGGGGGTGTTGGGGTGCTTGCCACTACAGAACGATAGTAAGAAACCAATGGACCAAGAAAAAAGCATAATTAGGTGGTAAGGTACTGGTGAGTAGGTCTGAACTATATTCTTTTATTAGAGTATAAGCTACTTGAGGGCAAGAATCATTTTCACCCCATATCTCTAGCATATAGCAGAGTTCCTGGAACATAAACATTTAATAAGCTTTTATTGAATTGGATTGTTAAAAAGCAGACATCCTGGGTCTTTTACTCCTAAGTTTGCTTTCTGCTACCCATGCTGTCTCATCCTACTTTTGCCATTAAAAATCAA
Source organism: Gymnobelideus leadbeateri (assembly GCA_011680675.1). Lineage (NCBI taxonomy): Eukaryota > Metazoa > Chordata > Mammalia > Diprotodontia > Petauridae > Gymnobelideus > Gymnobelideus leadbeateri. The sequence continues at coordinate 89,555 of WOXC01011842.1, read as the reverse complement.
TTTAAATTAAATCCAAATGTGTCAAATGATTAATAAGGAAAGCCACTGAGTTGTGGATCTATTACACTGGTTCTCTAAGCATTTCTTCTGTGTAAGTCTTACCTTCTCAGTTTTATGGTAAAAACTCTTGGTATTTCCCATCGGACCTTGCATAGTTTCTATTTCTAATGGAATAAAATGAGGCCCTTTGGCCTAATTTCCCATTGTCAGTTGAATTTACCATATAGAATGTCAGTAAGTCAATGAGAATTTATTAAATCTATATGATGCCCCAGGCACTGTACAGAGGAGAATATAGCCCAACTGAGAGTGATAGCCTGGGAAAGAACTGAGGGGTGGAGTTATTGGAGGACCAAAAAACAGGATTTGGGGAGAGGTAAAATGACAACAGATTGTAATCAGATAAGGGAATTTCAGAGTTCATAAACATTGAAGTGGAACACTTGTGAGTGCTGGCAAGATCAAGTGTAGAACTATCTCTGTGGGTGGATGAGGTGGAATGGAGGTCATGGAAAATTAGTACGTTGAGTCCATGGGATGTTAGGGTATTTGAGGGAGTATCAATAGGTATGCTGAAGTCCCCAAATATGAGGGTGGGAGTTGGGGGGAAGGAAGAGAAAAATTAGAAACTGATCCAGACACTGATCTCAGTAAGAAGGAAAGCATCCTGGATGGATTTAGGGTGGGGGGTAAATATGGATTTGAGTAAACCCCAAAGGAGATGTTACTGATTGATGGTAGTAGAGGGAGAACCTGCTAGTGGCAATAGAGAATCGGGAGTTTTATAACTTCTCTACCATAATCAATGAGTAAGGAGGTATGAGTGAAAGTTCAACCAGTGCTTGAAAGGGTGGCCAGGGAAGCTGTGTCCTCAGGAGGAAGGCAGGATGCAGTGAATGCAAGAAGATGGAAAGAGTAAGAAAGGAAGAGGTTTGGGATAAAATCAAATTTATTACCAATGGAATAGGTATTCCAGAGAGCACTTTGGAAGGCTTGGGTAGCTTTAGGGTAAGATGTTTAGAAGGGGTTGATTTATATAAAGACGGAGATCTCTAGGTAGGCAGGGGCAAGAACTAGCTACTGTCCAAGAATATTTCTTTGGAGAAACCCAAGGCATCTAGAAAGCCCTGGCTGAGGAAGATGTACATGGTTACTGGAATATTTTCCTCTAAAAAACTTAGAAATCATCTTTGTTGAGAGTAACTTTTACCTTAGAACTCGTTGTACAAGGTCACATTACACCCAAGGATTAAGTGGAGTTCACTTTCTCTCTACACTTGCATATGATTCACCCTAGTGATTCAAGCCCATACTTAGACTGGAGTGACTATGTTAGGTTTGTGTCTGATGAAGTAGATTTGAAAAGGTCCCAAGTCTCAAGGAATTCTGACAATGGCTTGTAATTATGACTCCAGAAAATTCTCTAACAATGGAATATGGGTTGGGATCCCAGCCCTACATGAGGAAAAGCCATCCCCATGTGGCTCCTACAACCACCTCAGTTCTTGGGGCCACCAATGGCACACAAAGAAATACAAGGACAGGAAAACCATAGGTGTTGTGAGAAATAAGATTATATCAATCAGGTGAAATCTTTAATGGGTTAAAGTGCCGATAACCTTGAAATAAGGGAAGGCTGGGATGAGGACCATCACAGACAGGGGTCTGTTTGCTTTCAGCTCTCTAGCCACCCCCAGAAGTGAGTGAGAAGAGAGTGAGGACCCCCAGAAGTCTTACCTCTAGTACTCACCTCTAGCTTTCACCTCTGAGTTCTGAGAAATGGAAGAGCAGATGTCCTTGCCACTGGCACTGAGGTTACCTTGCTCCTCCATGTATGTGGGAAAGATTTACCCCTTTTCCACCAAAGCTAGGCGGTGCATGGAATAGAATACTGGGTTTGGGGTTGAGAAGACCCAAGTTCATATCCAGCCTCAGACACTTCGCAGATATGTGGCTCTAGGCAAGTCACTTAATCTCTGTTTGCCTCAGTTTCCTCTCGCTGAGAGATAATAATACCACCCCACTCACAAGGCTGTTTTAAAGATCCAGTCTGGCTTATAGAAGGCACTTAATAAATGTTTGTTCTGGGACAGCTAGGTGGTGCAGTGAATAGAGCACCAGCCCTGGAGTCAGGAGAACCTGAGTTCAAATCCCACCTCAGACTCTTAACACACACAGAAAAAAACTAGCCATGTGACCTTGGGCAAGCCACTTAACCCCAGTTGCCCTCCAAAAAGCAAAAATAAATAAATGTTTGTTCTTTTTCCCTTTTCCATCATCTCCCTATTGTCTTTTCATATCCTTTCCAGAGAATCTCCCCTAAACCTCCTGCTATAGGGGAAAATCTCATTCTCCCATCTTGATCTTGTGTTAATTCCTCTCATCACATAGCTGGGCAGAAATACCACTCCCATGGAGAGGTGAGCTTGGTTATAAACCTGTACATGTATCCTGCCCTATTCCCTCCTTTCCTCCACCTAACAGAGCTTTGTTTCAGCACAGAACACTGACACCTAGCTATTGCTCCTTATGGGAATTTTAGACCTTCATGGCATTGGAAAGAGGGCTTGGGAGATGGGCAGTATGGAGTTGAGTTGTGCTGAAAGCCTCTTGTTGGCTTGGGCAAACTTGGTGTCTGCAGTGTCGGATATGGTGGGAGGGGGGTACTGATTGAACTTGGTTTAGGAATTAGTTCATAGAGTTTTTACTTCATTTGGGTTCTTGGTATTCTAGTCAGCACTTTTAAACTGTGGTTGTGACGTCATATGGAATGGCAAAAAACATATGGCAACAGTAAAAGTTTTCTGAATGTGCAGTGACCAAACATTAATTAGAAAACCAAACTTTTCTGGCAGTGCTTGCCAATGTTGCATCTCACACGTTCACTGTAGCCTTGGTTCTGAACACAAAGCATGTGCACTTTGCATTGCGCATGCCCTCAGGCCACACAGGGCCAACACCAAAGCTAACTAATGCTGCTGAAAAGTGGAAAAAGGTTAAGAAGTCCTGTCTTAGATCATGGAGACAGATGAAATTGCTTTATGTTCGGAATCCAACATCCACTTTGGAGAAATTTGAGATAGTGTGAAAATCAGGGAGAATGTCTAGTTCTCCATCTTGTGGGCCATGTGCCCCAGAAGTCCACCCCTTCTTCATTATTCACCTCTCAAGAAAGCAGGCATTAGAGAAGGCCTGGTAGGTATGGGCTGGAACCAGAGCAATGGCTCGGGAGACCGTATTGTTAAATGTTCAGTGCAAGCACTTACACCTTGGAAACTGGTGAAGGCTACAAGTCGGGGCTTGATTTATTGCTTTATTGATTGGCTAGGCAAAGGGATAGAGAAAATGTTAATAATGCAAATAAAACTTAAAAGTGTATAATAAGTACTTTTTCTCCCCCCAAAACCCAGTTGTTAAATATCTGTGCATTATTATAATATCTCTTTTAATCCAACCTCTGATTATATCAGATTTTTAATTTTATTTAATCTTAATTTTTTCAAGTAGCCAAGGCACACTATTGATTTATAGCAGGCTAACACTTTCAGGTTTCTTCTATCACTTACATTGTGTGTGACCTTGAGTGAATCACTTACCCCAAACTTTAGTTCACTAATCTATATAACTAAGAGATTGCAGTAAGTGACCTCTAAAGATCTTTCTAACTCAAAGTATATGATACTTTGAACTATGTAACACAACTCTTCCTGGGGCAGAATTTGTGTGCATAGTCTTTAATTAGGCCCAAGTGGTGGCAGATCATGAAGCTAAATATTTTGGCAGACTATACTTCGTAGATTCCATCAATATTGACACTGTATAGCATTTTGTATCATTAATGTACTGATTCCATTGTGGTAGGTGAGACCCAGCTTGTTTCTTATTCTAGATGGTGCTCCTATTGAAGCAAATATTGTTATTTTCTTGACCCATTTCCTTGAAATTTTTCACATGCAAGACCAAGTTTAAATCCAATTTATGGGTGTAATATGCCACCATACCCTGGGGCAGTCTTTGCTTGACTCTTCTCCTGAGTGTAGTCTTTTGTAGAAAGGAGGGAAGGGCCAAGAGTCATGTTTGTCCCAGGATATGCCAGAATGTTCCTGGCCCATGCTCCGTACACACTTAAGCGTGAGGGAGAAAGGCAACATAGCTCCATTCTTTCTCAGGCTTATACAAACAATGTTGTAAACTGTTATTAACACATCAAAGGACAACTTAAGCATTAAAAAAAGCATGTGGATCCCTAATATAAAAAATAATTTTTATTTTGGGGCTAGATTACAGAAGAAAAACATAACTTCCAGGATTCTATGGGGGCTCTACTATGATCTGGCTTAAAGAACACTGACAAATGGGAATTTGAGCTCTTGTATTCCTCTGTCCTAGTCTGAGTAGGAAGGCCAGCTAGGAGAGCTTGTATTCCCTAGTAATGTTGACCTATTTCCTTGGGGGTTGCCTACCAGTTCTGAGTTCTCTGTAGTATTTGAAGATGGGTAGATATCAGACTGGGTCTCTTCAGCATAATTCAGTAAGTCAGGGGAAGCATCATACTGGCGCTCCCTGTCTGGACTATTTAGTTTGTCTGCTGAATGACTCAAGGAGTCTGGCTCTTTGTGAGAACCATTGACCTTATTGGGATCCTTTTTCTCCATATATTCCTTATTCAAACAAGGACCTGGAATATTGTACGTTGGATAACTATTTGATTTAGATAGGGATAGGTTCTGCATGATATCAGAGTCACTTAATTCTGAAGATGAAACAATATCTTTGCGTGTTCTCGATTTGTTTCCATAACATGGAACTATTAATCCCTTCAATGGCATTATCTGTCCCTTCGTGAACTTCCCAGGTATAAGAGTTCTATTATTGTAGTTAGAATTCTGAATGAATAATTTTCTTTTGCTCTCAGGTTCCCTAATACTATTTCCTTGTGTTTGTATATATGGGAGATTTGGGGGATCTAATCTCAACCTAGCATTGTCTTCTCTTGTTTTTTCTGAGAATATTTCCCTAATGGAGGCAGAATTTTTCTTCAGTTCCTCAGTTATATAAATGTTGTATGTGTTGTTTACTGGAGGCTCCCTATAATAAAAGACACAGAAGTTGATACTTGTTTTTTCTAATTGATAAAATACACATATTCACCTGTATATCACCCAAATGTCTGACTTGCAGATCCTTGCAAAACTCAGGTAAGAAGACAGTAGTTAGAGGTAATTGAGAGAGGGGATACAGGACTTATCTTTCCCCAAAGTGGTAGCAGAGAAATTCTTTATGAACCCTCACCCCCATCCCAACCCCATCACATGGTTTTGTCCATGACTGCTATTCTCCCATGGAATAAACCAAAGTCCTTTCAGGGCAGTACAGAAATAGGGCGTCATAGTCATTTCTGGGAAAAATTACAAAAGAGACAGTGTCTTTTCACTGTGATCCCATCATCTTATTCCTTTTGCTACTTTGTGACCTCGAGGTGGTGGAGATGATAAGAGTACCAGGGCTGAAGTCAGGAAGACCTGAGTTCTAATCCTGCTTTATATACTTACTAGCTGTGTGACCTTGGGCCAGTCACTTGGGTTTGTCTCATTTCCTCATCTGTAAAATGGAACTAATGATCGTACCTATTTTCTGAGGTTGTTGTGAGGATCAAATAAGATATCTATAAAGTGCTTATTAGCTTAGTACCTGGTACATAATAGGTGCTGCATAAATGTTAGTTTTTATTATTACTTTTTCATGCACTTTTTTTCTCAGTCATTCAATATTCCCTTATTTCCTGACCCCTCCCTGAGCATAAAATGGAACTCTTACTCTTGTTTGGAGGAGCATCAACAGTGGAAAGACTGCTGAACTTGGAGTGAGGAGATCTAGGTTGGAAATCAGTTCTGATGCTCATTAGCTTGGTGACTATGGACAATCACTTGACCTTTCTGAGACTCAGTTTCCTCTTCTGGAAAATAAGGAAAATAATACTTCTAATAATAGGGCATTGGTAAGGGAAGTGTCTAGTGAACCTTGAAAGATAGCATGGTATAGTAGATAGGACACTGAACTTGGAATCAGGAAGACCTGGGTTCAGTCCTTCCTTGGAAACTTACTGTGTTTCTGGATGTGGTACTTAGCCTCTCTGTGTCCCATCTGCCAAATGAGGGCTTGTCTTTGAGGACTCCCAAAGTTCCTTTCAGCTCTTTAAAGTACTACAGACATGCCAATTATTAGTCACACCAGGGCGGTAGTGACGAATAAGTTATTCTTCCCTGTCAAAGTGAAAACTCTGAAAGACTTTAGCTTAAAAAGGCCAAGGTCTCCCACTGCATCCAGGGCCATCTTCAGTCGTCCTGATCTATATCTTGCCACTGGACCCAGATGATTCCAGAGGATAAAGTGAGGCTGGTGACTTTGCACAGCCCTTCCTCACTTAAATCCAATTGACTTGCCAGTCATGGCATCACTTTCCTGATGTTGTGGTCCTCTTTGAGAACGAAGGACAAACCACAGCTACAATTCTTCCCAGCAGTGCCATTGGCATTTGAAGAGAAGACATAGAAAGAAAGGAATTCTAATGGTGCACTTTCAGGCACCTGGCTCAGACAAATATCTTTTTGGGCCCAGAAACCTTACTAACAACCTTCAGATCTTCTAATGTAGGTGACCACCTAACTCTTCCTGTCTGCGAAGGCCACTATGATCTCTGACAATACGTGTAGGGGACAAGTAAAAGAAGTTCCATCACATCCCCAGATCTGTTCAGAGATGGCTGTTTTCAGATGCAGAAGGGAGAACAAGGCAAATATCTGCCTAGAAGGATAAAAGCTCCATTTCTATTGAGTGACTGTTGGTGACCTTTATATTCATGCTTATGCTTTCTTCTTCCCTACTTCTATTCTCTCAGTCAAACTCTGAACATCTCTTCCCCTATTTGCTGGGTTCCTTCTCTAGACTATTTAGCTTGGGGGTCTTCTCATAGCTAGGACTGCTCTCAATGACTTCCTTTGTCAGTAGTAATTCTTTTCTAGGTTATAAGACCACAGGGTTTATTGCTGGAAGGAACTTCATAGAGACTTCATTCCGCTGTCCATTTTACTGAAAAAGAAACAGAGACTCAGAAACATGAAATGTTGTGCCCAAAGTCATAAAGGTAGAAATGAGAAGAGCTCGATTTCAACCCAGACTCTCTGACTTTATTTATTTTTTTGCTTTTTGGAGGGGGGAAGGCAGGGCAATTGGGGTTAAGTGACTTGCCCAAGATCACACGGCTAGTAAGTGTTAAGTGTCTGAGGCTGAATTTGAACTCGGGTCCTCCTAACTCCAGGGCCAGTGCTCTATTCACTGCACCCCACTTTCTGACTTTAAATCTTGTTTTTTCTCTACTAGTTTCCCTCTGAGGTCAGACCTCAGAGGACATCACTTTGGGCCCAATCTACACTGGTTTTTAGGAAGAGGTATGGTCTTAAGGATGGGTTAGTTGAAAACTTTGACAGTATTCACAATAAAATCAGTGAGAAAAGCAGTTTGCATTGGGATCGAGATTTGGTATAGCCACATACTTCTCTAGCCACGGTATCTGGGACAAAGAATGTGACCTGTGCAAAACTGAGTGCTAAAAGCCACCTCACCTTGGTCGGTTCTTCATACACAGTGAAGCAAATATATATAGCAACAAAACTAAGGCAAACAGTAAGCCTGTCACTGTCAGGCACGTTATGGTTATGTTCTTTAGGACTGTCAGCAGAGAAGTCGTTGGCATACCCCGATGAAAATCTAAAAGAGAAGGCAAGAGATTGTAAAAGAAACAGAGAGGTTCAATGGCGAGTGACTCCTGATTCGAAAAATACCATTATGGCTCCCTTCTTGTATTACTTTTCCCCATTAGAATAGAAGCTTCTTGAAGGGAGAGCCTCTTTTTCTTGTATTTATACCACAAATGCTTAGTATAATTGCCTGACACATAGCAAATGATCAATGCCAGGATGATTGACTGAGAAGACTTAGATTCGGGGCAGCTAGGTGATGCAAGTAGATAGAGCGATGGCCCTGGAGTCAGGATGACCTGACTTCAAATCCAGCCTCAGATATTACCTGTGTCCTGGATCCCATTTCCTGTCACTTCCTCCAGGATCCTTTTTTAATAGTCATCTCCATCTCTCCTCCTCCCTCACAATCTTCAGTCTCTCCCTCTCCACTGGCTTCTTTCCATTTACCTGTAAGTGCACTCAGATCTCTCAATCTTAAAAATTACTTTTAGGTGACATAACCTCTCTGACCCTCATGTTCTGTTGCCTTTCACTGCTAAATTCTTTTGTTTGTTTGTTTGTTTTGCTTTTTGGAGGGGGGGAAGGCAGGGGTTAAGTGACTTGGTTAAGTGACTTGCCCAAGGTCACATGGCTAGTAAGTGTTAAGTGTCTGAGGTTGGATTTGAACTCAAGACCTCCTGACTCCAGGGCCAGTGCTTTATTCACTGTGCCCCCTAGCTGCTTTCCTCTTAACTTTCTAATGGGTTCTTCTCCATTTCCATCATTGGTTTTTCATCCCCCTTTTAAGTAATTAATATGAGTGTGCCTCAAGGGTCTGTCATCGGCCCTCTTTCATTCTCTCCTTCCACCCTCTGCTTTGGCAACCTCTGTCACTCTGATGGCTTTAACTACCCCTTATATTCAGGTCTCCTCCACTGACTCCTCTTGTAATTCCTAGATGCCTTTGAAGTATCCCTTTTTTAACTTTGTGTTTTCTTAGCATCTAATATGCTCTGTATACAGTAGGTGTTTAATAGAAACATTTGTTAAATCAATGAATAAATTTGATTTACTCAAGAGCAGAGAAGATGAAAGGGAAAGTAAAAAGGAAAGGTTTGGTTTTAGTTGTACATATGTTGTCTATTTGCTTTGCCAATTTGTTGTTATATGCTTCTCAGGGTCTTTGAAATATCTGAGTACGGACAATCATTTCTTGGTCCCCATCTCTTCCCCATCCCACCCCATAAGATGACTGCAATACTATTCTCCGAAAGTCAGTGTGCTTGGTTATTTCAGGAAAGGTTTCTCCCATTGTATCCTGGGTCATCTCCAGTCATGCTGATGAGTATCTGGCCACTGGACCCAGATGGCTCTGGAGGAGAAAGTGAGGCTGGTGACCTTGCACAGCCCTCCCTCACTCAAATCAATGTCAACTGGAAGTCACGTCATCATTTCCCTGATGCCATAGTTTTCCTTGAGAATGAAGGACAAACACACAGCTTTATCAAAGACTAAGCGGGCAGTAGCCAATCCCTCCCACACCTTCCTTTCCCTATATACTAACACATACCCTCTGCTTGAGCCCAGGGCCTTGGACTAAACGGCAATTTAGAAATTATTTTCTTTGCTGATTCTGAAACCTAAATGACGCAGCGGGGCCACTAAATCAACTTCAGTAAATAAATCAACCATTTCTCATCATTATTGTCTTTAGTTCTTATTGCTTATGCCTCAGTTCATTAGAGCTTTTTATTGTAATCTTCGGAGTTCAACGAGGACAACAAAATCTGGCCTGTTAATTTTGTAATTGAGGTCTAGGCAAACAAATTGCTAGAGCCATAGAAAAATGTTTCCTCTCTTTCAGCTGAATACACACAATACATCTTAGCTGAATAAGACCCATCTGAAAGGCATAAATCAAGGGTTTAAAAATAGGAAATGCATAGCAATATCTCCCTAAGTCAATGTATTAGTCAAGGACTATAGGACAACAAGACAGTGAGAGAGTATTTCCTGGGGTCACAGGTCAAACTCAAATGATAACCCTGATGTTCTGCTGCATTGACATTTCATTTCTTACATCTCTTCACCCTGACACGCTGCCATGATGATTTTTTACTTTGGCCAAGAGGAGTTGGTGGGGAGGGGCAGTGGTTCAGGGTGTGTAGAGATGAGGGATAGTGAGGGACTAACAGTAACAATAATGACTGACATTTATATGGTGCTTTAAGGTTTAGCTGCTGCTGACCCTAGCAAGAACCCCATGAGCCACTACAGGTATTATTCTCCCCACTTTGCAGATGAGGAAACAGAGGCTCAGAGAGGTTTAGTAAAAGTTGTTAAGTGCCAGAGGCAAGAATCAAATCAATACTCCTCCTGATTCTTAGTCCAGCATTCTAGAGAAGAAAATAAAGTAGCAAATGTGAACTTTTTTGCTGCCTTGGAAATAAATATTTCCTCACGTTGACAGTTTCTATTTCTGAGAGAAGCAGACACAGTAAACTGTGAATTGAGCTTATGAGATTTTGGAACTATACAGTAACTGTGAGAGATGGACAAATGTGTTCTGTTACTAAAGGCTGACATTCAATTTAATGGAACTAAGGCAGAGAGAGAGCTGGGAAAGGATTTTAACCCATTAAAAAAAAAACACCATAAAAGCTTAAGCCCCAAGCTTTATATACAACTCCAAATAAGGTTGGAATTAGAAAAAAAAAACATAGAAAGTTAGCAAAATGGGTGGCTAGGTGGTGCAGTGAATAGAGCACCAGCCCAGGAGTCAGGAGGACCCGAGTTGAAATCTGACCTCAGACACTTAACACAAAAACTAGCCGTGTGACTTTGAACTCCAATCAACTCCAATTGCCCTGCTCTCCCCCCTCCAAAAAAAAAAAAAAGCAAAAAAAAAGTTTGCATGACCTAGTACAGATCTATCCATCATATCTCTCTTTCTTTCTTTCTCTCTCTCTCTCCATATATATATATATATATATATATATATATATATATATATATATATATATATATACACATACATATATATGTCTATATTTATGTGTGTGTAGAAATGTATATTTGGACACACATGTATATATGTAAACATACATATAGTTATCTGTGTGTGTAGATACCTATAGCTATATGTATGTATGTGTGTGTGTGTATATGTATCTATGTGTGTGTAAATTATACACACATATACACACAGAGCTATCCCTTCCACATCACTACTTTCCCCATTGTGTTTTCAATATATTGTGGGTTGGCATAAGAAATTAAAAGGAAATATTTTGGGAATTTTGGAAGCTGTAGATGACATGTGAAGGCCAGTAGATGACATAGAGCCTATGATGAAATACTTAGCCCCAAATTTTACAATAAGTTATTGTATATACCCCATAAAAGAAAAAGAAAAAAAATTCAGACTTGTTCTCTGGAACAAAGGGAGGTCCAAAAAATTTACATGGATTTTCCAGATTACAGAAGCACTGTGCCCCTAAATCCTGTGACGTATATATAAACATAAACACATATAAATATATATGTATACACACATATATGTATATACAAATACAGCTAGTAAGTGTCAGAAGTCAGGTTTCTTAGCTTCTAGTTCATTGTTCTTTTCATTATATGTCTTATTTAGTTTTGCATAAATCATCCAGAGTCTCACACAGAATATTGTACATTAAGTGCTTAATAAAAATTTGTTGGATGACTGAATGAATGAAAGCATGAACAAAGGAACTTTCCTTTAAAATAGATTTGTCAGGGGTGGCTAGGTGGCACAGTGAATACAGCACTGGCCCTGAAGTCAGGAGAAGTCAGGAGTTCAAATCCAGCCTCAGACACTTAACATAAAAACTAGCTGTGTGACCTTAGGCAAGTCATTCCCCAACTGCCCTCCAAAAAGCAAAATAAATAAATAAAATAAAATAGATTTGTCAGACAAAATATGAGTTATATGATATGGACTGCTTTTTATAGAATCAACTATCTTTTATAAATGACTTAATCAACAAATACTTATTTAAAAATTATTGATATCTTTCAACTTTATATCATCTACATTTCCCAATTTATTCAAATTCCATTACTTCTCCCACCTAAAGACCCATTTATTGTAACACAGAATGAAAGGGAAAAAAGAACCAGTTTGGCAAAACCCACCAAGACAATGAGAAAGTCAGGCATTATTTGTAGTATTGCATATCTGTAGTCCCTCACACCTCTGCAAAGAGGAGAGAGGGATGTTTTCTTACCTCCCTTCTCTGGGTCAAACTTGGTCATTATAATTTCAACTTTTTGTTGTTGCTCTTTCAGTTTACATCATAGTAATCATTGTGCATATTGCTTTCATGGTTCTGCTTACTTCATTTTGCATCAGTTCATACAAATCTTCTATATCTCTATTCATCATATTCATTATTTCACACAGCACAATAATGTTATGTAACAGCAATAACAACAATAACAACAACAACAACAACAGTACCTCCATTATTTCATCATTCTCCAATCAATGGGAATTTCTTCCCTCCAATTCTTAGGGATAACTAAAAACATTTTGGTTTTTGTAAAGTCTTTCTTTTTATCATTAATCTTTTGAAAATATGGAGAACGGAGAATGGAAAATGGAGACTTTAGCCATTTTCTTCACATAATTCCAAAGTGATTTTTGGGTTATCAGACCCATCACCAGCTTCACTAACAGTGCATCAGCAAATCATCTTTCTATAACCCCTCCAACTTTGATGATTCCCATATTTCATCATCTTTGACAATTTGCGGGGAATGATGTGAAACTTAAGACCTATCTTGATTGACATTTCTTTCATTGGTGATTTAAATTTCTTATCTCTCAATAAATATTTATTGAGCACTATGTGCAAAGCATATGCTTGACTCTATGGAAGGCACAAAGAAATATTATACCTAGTCCCTGATCAGGTATAGAAATTCCCGAATCTCTGAGATTTCATAAATTCCCCCAGATTCTCCATGGATAGAGAGCTCTGGGAGTGTGTTACATAGGAACCACTTTTTGAAAGAAGAGTAGCTTCTCCCTTCTTCTTTCTTTTCCTTCTGTGATTTTTATCTTCCCAAATGAGAAAATAATGTGCTTCTGGTGTCAGACCTTTGCTCACTCTGTGCTCTATTCCTGACATTTTTTGCCTTCTGCGTATTAGTTGCATTGCACCCCAACCTGCCTTGAAGTTGTTAGGGAGAGAACTGGTGGAGCCAAGATAGTGGAGTAATGGGAGAAAGTACAGTGACCATCACTCTAAAAACGCCTCCAAATGAATCTAGAAAATGCACTAGACTAAATTCTAATTAGGAAATCTAAGAAAAAAATCCCAACAAACATTTTTTTAGCCCAGTTTGACAACAGGAGGCAGACAGATCTATTGATCTTGGGGATGGGATGTGGCTAGGGGTACAAGGGTGGAACATACAGAAAGAAGTTGTTCATCAGGACAAGATGAGGTTCTAGATCTAACATAGAAGCCCAAAACTTATGTAGGGTATAGGAACGGGTGCCAACTGGCAGCTCTCTCATTTATTAGTCACAGTTTATAGATCCAGGGTGGACCAAGATAAGGACTTAAACCTAGGAGTAGCATTCCAGGGTAGGGAATGGTCACAAGCCCTAGGCTATGAACTGATCAAGGGATACATTCAGAAGCAAGCATCCATTGTGTGTCTTGAGCCTCAGGAAAGGAGTGAGATCTCAGTTCTAGGCTCCTGGCCAAACTGAAGCCCGAAGAAAATAAACAGGCCAGGAACCCCAGGTCAAAGGGAAAGCTTGAAATTCTGTCAGTCAACCAGCAGAACTTTTCAGGTGGTTAATGGTGGCTGAGTACAGCAGTCATCCATTGAAACTCCAAACTGACAAGCCCAAAGATCTGTTGTTCAGTTTGGCATCCAAGTCAGGAACTTGTAGGACTCAGACCAAGAAGACAATGATCAGACTTTGTCATTATTCAGACCATGTTGGGTGAACTGAAAGGTTAAAGTTTTTCAGACTGAGCTATTCCTGAATAGTTATTCCTGGAATAACACAATGCTTAATATTCCCTCCCCCTTCTCCCAAAGTAACAGTAGGACCCAACTTCCCTCCAGAGCTACACAGACCCTGGCCCTAAAATAAAGTCTAAAGTCAGTAAGTGGGCTGAAAGAATGAGCAAACACACACATGTATGTATAAAATCCCATTACAAATGCTACTATGGTGACAGGGACACTCAAGGCACAACACCAGAAGAAAAGAATGACTCTAAAAACATCTAAGAGAAAAGCTTCAAAGAAAAATAGAGTTTGGACATACATTGAACTGGAATTTATGGAAAAGATAAAGTAAGAGTTAAAAACATTACAATTTTTTTAAATAAGTGAAAAGAAATGAGAGCTATGGATAAAGAAAAGAATTGGAAAAGGAATTAATAGCTTGACATAAGAGATAGAAAACCTTATCCAAGCAACAAACTCCATAAAAATTAGACTGGGCCAAGTAAAAACTAATGCCTTCTACTAGACAAAAAAAAAAAAAAAGTCAAAAGACTGAAAAAAAATAGAAGAAAATGTAAGGTACCTAATGGTATAAACAACTGACCTGGAAAACAGATCAAGGAGGAAAAAAATATAAGATACATACATATATATATGTATATGAGAAAAACATATAAGAATCATTGGACCAGTCATGTCCAAAGTCTTGACCAGAAAAGAACCTAGACATCATATTTCAAGAAATCTTAAAAGAAAACTGTCCAGATCTCTTTGAATCAGAGGCAAAGCAGAAATAGAAAGAATCCACTGGTTACCATCTGAAAGAAACTCTCAAAAGAAAACTTCCAGGAACATTATAGCCAAAATTCAGAGATTCTTGGTCAAAGAAAAAAAAATCCTGCAGGCACCTAGAAAGAAAAAATTCAAGTATTAGGGAGCCACAGTCAGGATCATACACAATTTATCAATCACAACTAGAAAGATATGGAGAGCTTGTAATACTAAATACTCCAGAAGATAAAAACTTGCATCCAAATATAATTGACCCATCAAAACTGAGTACAATCCTAAAGGGGAAAAACAGACCTTTAATGAAATTGAGAACTTCCAGACATTCTTGTTAAAAAGCTATGATAGCTGCATAGAAATTTTGGATTTTAAATGCAGAGTAAAGAGAAATATAATAAAGTAAACATATGAGAACAATCACAAAGGTCTCCCAAAAGGATAACCTGTTTTTATTCTAATATGGGAATATGATATATGTAGGCCCTCTGAACTCTATCATCATCAGGAGTCATAAAGGGAGTCTAATTAGACAGAAGGCCTAGGAGTGGTTCTATTATGTCTTGAGAATCTTAAAAGAAGAATGGAAAGAGAGGGGACAAGGAATACAGCAGAGTAGGAAGGAAAGATGAAGA
This sequence comes from Gymnobelideus leadbeateri, assembly GCA_011680675.1. Classification (NCBI taxonomy): domain Eukaryota; kingdom Metazoa; phylum Chordata; class Mammalia; order Diprotodontia; family Petauridae; genus Gymnobelideus; species Gymnobelideus leadbeateri. The sequence goes on along the minus strand of WOXC01011842.1, from coordinate 74,386 downwards.
TTAGGGAAAAGTATTGCATATAATTGCTCCCTGTCAGAAGTGTATGCAAGTAAGAAGGAAAGGGTGGGTGAAGTAGCTGATACTTGAACCTCTCATTTGAACTGGTCAAATAAGAGAAGAACCCACATCTACAGAGAGGTGGATACAGAAATACATTGCGTTAGGTAAGAAAACAAGCAGGAAAAGTAGAAAGGAGGAGGGCAGCTATGGGGAGAGCAGATTAAGGGAGGGATTAGCCCTCAGGAAAACAAACTCTAAAGATATATAAGAAAGATTTATGGGGCGGCTAGGTGGCGCAGTGAGTAGAGCATTGGCCCTGGAGTCAGAAGGACCTGAGTTCGGTTTTGGCCTCAGACACTTAACACACACAAACAAAAACCTAGCCGTGTGGCCTTGGGCAAGTTACTTAACCCCAATTGCCCCCCAAAAAGCAAAAAAAGAGAAAGATTTATAACTCTTATTGTAATGACAAAAAAATAGAAACAGAAGGGATACCCATCAGTTGGGGAATAGCTGGCCCAGGTATAGTAATAAATATCATAGAATCATAGAATTGTGCTATAAGAAATGAAGGGGGAGATGATTTTAGAGAAACCTGAGAAGTCATGTATGAACTGATGCAAAGTAAAATGACTAGAACTAGGAAAATGATTTATACACTAGCAACATTACTGAAAAGCTTTTTTTTTTTTGAAAGAATTTTGAAATTTTGAAAGAATTAAAAACTCAGATTACATGATGAACAATCATGATTCCAGAGGTCCAGTGATGAAGCATGCTACCCATTTTCTAAGAGAGGTGGGGGATTCAAGAGTGCAAAATGAGATAATTTTTTTTGGATATGGCAAATGCAAAAATTTGCTATGCTTGACTACACATTTGTAACAGAAATTTTATTTTTCTTTATTCTCATTTGTGCAGGGAGGAAGAAAAAAGAAGATGGATTTTTGCTCATTGAAAAAAATAATTAAGATGATATTTTATTATTTTAAGTTACCATGGAAATTCCAATCCTACCTTGCCCCAGTTAGTAGCCTCAATAGGCCTATGCTAGCTCTTGGCCCACTTTTCTTCTCCCTGCACTTCTGTGAATATTATAATGACATATTTCTGTAGATAATACATTTGTTGGTCTTGGTTCTCCTATTAGATTTTAAGCTTCTTGAAAGAAGAGAAATGCCCGTCCTTCTTTAATATTGACCCCAGGGTACTTACTTGCCATGCACCCTGTGGGTGCTCAGTAAATACTTGAGTGAATGATTCACTGATGGATGTGAGCAGGCTATTTGGGAAAAGCTTCATTGAGGTGAGGTTGGAGTCATTCTGATTTGCTAAGCCTTGGTCTGATTTCCAGGAAGGCCCTGGCTCTGTGGGTATGTGTTAATTTGCATGGCTAGATTATAGGAGCAAAATTAAGCTGGCCTAGAATCATGGTTCTGAGCATCGGGGCTCTCCTAAACCCTTGGCACTGCTGACATAGTAATTAACTTTCCTGGAGTTCTAATACTATCTGCTTAGTGCCTTGGTTTCTTAAAGGGTTGTCAGAATTGCCTTTTATAAAGTCCTATTATCAGTGATTTAGAATTGAGCTGTGAAAAGTGCACTCTGGTTTGAAATACATCATGTAGGATCTTAGCCTGGGAACACATTTTTCTCACAAATATTTTTAAGCCTATTTGACCATTTTAAAAGTCATATCTTTTAAAAAAATGTTTTCTGGGGCCTGTCACTTTTTTTTTGCCCTCTCATAAACTCAAAATCAATTTTTCTCTTTTAAATAAAATGATGCAGCCATTTAGTCTGTCATGTGGAACAAACCTTCTTTGGGGCTTACAGAAAATATTAAGGATAGAGGAGTTAATGTTTGAAAATTGGCCACTGTGCACGCACAGAAACTGTTTTTCTAACCTTTTTAATGCCTACATTAGTGTTAGAATAGAGGCTGATTTTGTTCAATCCTTTTCAAAAGAGAGGTATCTCAAAGCACAGAACAATGTGCTTGAATGCAGCTTGTATACTTGACTGTGGAGGCAAATGGGGAGACCATTACAGGCTGAAGCACAGCTCATATAGACAAGCCAGCCCAGCATAGTACTCCCAAGGCATGGCTGTTGACCCCTCTGATCACTATCTGAAGAAGCCAAGTGGTCATGTTTGGTCAATAGCTCATTGGTGGGCCCCCAGCTCCAAGAATCTTGTAGCAATATCAGGATCTGTGAAGTGGAATTTCTAGACACATATTCTTCAGGCATCATCACCAAAGCAGGAAGAGTAATGGGTCTAAAGTCAGAAGACCCAGGTTCAAAACTTTTCTCTCCTGTTACTATTCATGTAACCTCTCTTCTAGGCCTCTAAATTTCCTCATTTATTAGTTAAGTGGGTTGGATTAGAACTCTAAAAGCTTTTCTAGAATGAAAAGGCTATAATTTTAAGACCCTATGACTTCATAGAACAAACAATGCTAGGAATCCTCATCTGAGAATCCCACATGTGCATTCTTTCCTCCTGAAAGCTGAAAAATTGAACTAAATGGGTGGTGTCCTGGGTGACATTTTCTTATGTTATGTCATCATGGAGTTGTTACACAAAATAATAGAGGATCCTTTATTGTTACTTTTCCCAAGGAAAATAATGACCAAATCTTTCCCAAAGAATCAGGAAGACTTGCATTTAGCTTCAATATCTGCAGCACTTATAGGGTTGTAAATATATCAAATGAGATAATATATGTCAAGTGTCAACCTGCATTTATTAAGCACCCATGTACCTGTGCTAAGCATTGGGGATATGAAAAAAAAAACAGTTCCTGCTCTCACATTAGAGTGGGGCAAACAGCACACAAATAACTATGTATAAATATAATATATACCAGATAAATTGGGAGTAGTCTCAGAGGGAAGGCACTGAGATTGAGGAGGAATGTTAAAAGGCTTATTGCAGAAAGTGGACTTTTTTTGAGACTTAATGGAATCCAGGGAAGTTAGGGGACAGAGATGAGAAGGGAGAGCATTTCAGGAAGGAGGGACAGACAGAGAAACTATGCTTGGAGTCAGAAGACGGAGTGTCATGTGAACATCAAGAAGGCCATTGTTACTGATTGTCAGGTATGTAGAGGGGAATAAGAGGTAAGAAAACTGGAAAGGTAGGAAGGGGCCATTTTACGAAGATTTTAAAATGTCAAATAAAGGGCTTTATATTTGGTCTTGGAGGTAAAAGGGAACCACTGGAATTTATCAATAAGGGAATGATATTGTGAAAACTGAGCTTTAGGAAGATGAATTTGGCAGCTGAGTGCAATGTGGACGGCAGTAGGGAGAAATCTGAGGCAGGGAGACCGTGCAGTAGGTTATTAGAATAGTCCATGTGTGAGGTGATGAGGGCCTTCACTAGATGGTTGCAGTATCAGAAGGGAGAAGGAATCAAATTTCCAAAGGTAAAATGACCGTGCTTTGTCACAGAGCAATTTAGAAATACAAGATGTTGGTTAATATTATTGTTATTATGTATTTATTTTGTGAGACAATCAGGATTAAGGTGACTTGCCTTCCAGGCCACAACAGTCACGGTGACTTTCCTAGAGTCACACAGCTAGTAAGTATCAAGTGTTTGAGGAAAGATTTGAACTCAAGTCCTCCTGACTCCAGGGCTAGTGCTCTACCCACCACACCACCTAGGTACCCTCATTACAATTTTTTAATTATTTTTTTAATGATTAAAGAACAAGTACAGTATAGGGAATAGGGATTTTGCCTTAGAAACAGAAAGACCTAAATTTAAGTCTTGCACATATTGTCTCTGTGATCCTGGGTAAGTCATTTAACTTCTTGCTGCTGTAGTCTAGGCAAGTCTCTGAATCTATAAGTTGCAGAAAAGGGACCAAACTGCACTGGCAGGGGGAGTTTTCTCATCAACAGAGTTAACTAAATAAATAAAAACACAGGTCTAGTCTCAGTGTTCTACCACTGTTATTTATAATAATTCATAATAACCTTATTTATAATAATAATCTTGTTATTATTTATTTAATAATAAAAACCTAGACCAATAGCTATCTTTTTAACAAAAGTTTTAATATTTTATTTTTTTCTAATTACATGTAAAAATAATTTTTAACCTTTATATTTTATAATTTTGAGTTCCAAAATTCTCTCCCATCCTCCTTCCCCACCCCCTCATTGAGAAGACAAGCAATTTAATAAAGGTTACCCATGTGCAGTCATGTAACACATACTTCCATACTGGTCATGTTATGAAAGAAAATAGATACAAACCCCAAGAAAAGTAAAGAAAGTGAAAAACAGCAGCAGCAACAGTATGCTTTGATCTGCATTCAGATTCCATCAGTTCTCTCTTTGGAGTCAGATAACATTTTTTAACCTAGGTCCTATAGAATTGTCATAGATCTTTCTATTACTGAGAAGAGCTAAGTCATTCATGGTTGACCATTGTACCATATTGCTATAACTGTGTACAGTGTTCTCCTGGTTGTGCTCCCTTTACTCTGCATCAGTTCATGTAAATCTTCCCAGGTTTTTCTGAAAGCATCTTGCTCATTACTTCTTATAGCACAATAGTATATACCACATCATATACCACAACTTGTTTAGCCATTCTTCAATTGATGGATATCTCTTCAATTTCCAGTTCTTTATTACCACAAAAAGAGCTTCTATAATTATTTTCTTACATATAGATCCTTTTCTTTTCTTTCTTTAATATCTCTTTGAGATACAGACCTAGTAGTGGAGTTGCTGGGTCAAAGGGTATACACAGTTTTATAGCTGTCCAAAATGGTTGGATCAGTTCACAACTCCAACAATAATGAATCAGTGTCCCAAATTTTCCACACCTCCTCCAACATTTGTCATTTTTCTTTTCCATCATATTGGACAATCTGATAAGTGTGAGGACCACCTCACATAATGGTAATGGCAATTATAATGGTAATGGGAATTTGAAGACCTTCCCTGCTTTGAAAATAAACTCTGCTCCCTAATAGGCTGAATGTAATCATATGGAGCCTGTGGTGGGAAGAGTTTGCTGAAGGGTGGAGCAGAGCCTATAGGAAGCTGGGAGTCAGAACAGCTAGATGGTTGGGAGAAGAGCATGCATCTGAGGGAGACAGGCTTGTGAGTAAATGTTGGTTTGTGGGAAAGTTAAAGGATGCTGTGGCTCTTGGTGCTGTTGTGGCTTATTAACTTCTTTGCTACTATGATAGAATTGGCTTACTGGTTTGGGGATTCTGTTTTCTGGTGTCAGAATAAATGTTTTGCTTCTGTCTTTTATATGGAAAGTCTGTTATATTTTGCAATCAAATACTATGCATGTATATTTATCATTATTATTGGTGCTGTGAATATTGCATTGGCACAAAAGAGTTGGTATGTAAAAGTTGCACTAACAGTTGTGTTATGGGAAAAGATGAATCAAAATTTACATTGCATCTTCTAGACACATTTGTATCTCTATAGTTTGCCCCTGAAAATAGAGCTAGCTCACTGGGACTATGATAACTCTAATAGTAAAGAAAACATTCAGGGAGAAGATAACACTTCTTATAAGATATGATCTACTTGGTAAGTGATAAGTATACACAGTTTGATAGCAGATACTAATCTGAGCCAGATTTCCTTGTGCATTATCACATGCCACCCTACTTCCTCAGAGCTTGACTCTAGAAGCTCCTTCCTGATCCATGATTAGCTGTCCTAGGCTTGATACACTGAAGCTGGCAGGGAAGTAGAAAGTGTCATAAGACTAGAATTTTGTAATCATCCTATAGCTTGGGAGGCTCCTCAGTCAGGTCCCTGGTTCAATCTTGGTTGCAAAAAAACACCAAAGGTTCACAAGCAGCTACAGGTAAGTGGGGAATTTCTAACATTGGTTTAAAGTCAAATGCTTACATGCATGTAAGTTAGTCCGAGGTGCCCTCATAGTTATTTTCCTAAAAATTCCATGAAAGAAAGCTAAAGTACTCATTTCCTTAGTCATCTCTGGTTGATATGATAACTGCTCTTCAATCCTCAAACCCCACTGACGTCTAGACCATCAGAGGCACATAGCACCTGTAGGAAGTTCATTTCCTGATTAATTTGAAGCCTGAAAAATCTAAGACTATTGAGGTGGTACATACATCATTGTCATTCTCTTCCTCATTTAACTCTTTTATTCCCTCTCTGTAAGAAAGAAAGCTTGGGAAATTACCATTTTCTGACTTCCTAGTTCTTTTCTCTAGTGGAAATAGCTTTCTCTAGAATACGAGTGATAAGTCATTCATATTTCCTAAAAAAAATTTGGAGAGAAACTTCATATGCATTGCTGTAATCGGTCCTCCCTCCCACTCCCACTCCCACTCCCACCCCTTATTCAATTCAACATTAATTAAATAATGCTGGGGATACAAAGACAGAAATTCACACGCTAGAAAAAAGTACTTTCTGGAGTAAAACATCTTTTACCTATCTATGAACTCCATGTATCATATTCAATAGAAATTTAATTAATAAAAAACGTCCTTGCCTCTTAATGAGTTAGAAGTTAACTTTCTGCCTCCTTTATTTTTCTTTTCCCCTTTTCTCCTCTCCTCAGATTTTGGAGCCCTGCTCAAGGAGGCAAAGGCTTCATGAGCCAGGTAATGTGGCAATCTGGGAGCAAGACATGCCGCACTCTTCTCCTCTAGCCCCTTTGTTGGGCAATATAATGCAGTTTTGTAATGCAATTAATTGACAACAAAGCTGACCTGATGGCATTGACTTTATCAGCTTCAAGACCACAGAAAAGTGAACATCACTTTCCAAGAAGATATGTAGAATGAGTCAATATCTATGCTCAACTGGATGAATGTGATAAGGATGGCCATCTCGTCTTCACTGCTGGGGAACCAACTCAACAAAAGTGCTACTGATAGCAAACCTGTGACATATTTTTTGTTGTTTGTCCTTCATTCTTGAAGAGGACCAATGACATCTCAGGGGTGATGTCTTGACTTGGAAGTGAATTAGATTTAAAAGAGGCAGAGTTTTGTAGTCATCAGACTCACTTTCTCCTTCAGAGCCATTGGAGACCAGAGGGAAGGTATAAGTCATGACAACTGGTGATGGCCCAAAGCATTTTATTTATATGTGAGTGGAAGCATATGCTAGTCATTTAAATTATTCAGTATATGATGCACTAACAGTTGTGTTATGGGAAAATATGAGTAAAAATTTACCTCACATCTTTTACACACATTTATATCTCTTAATTAGAAGTATTTTTTCTAAAATGTGAAATTTTTGTGGTAGATGATGTGTAGAGTTTCTTTCCTCTCCTCAGGCTTTTGCTATATTCTTAATAGCTATACTTCTTTCCTCATACTCAAATAATCCAGTGGGATCTCATTGATTTAAAGAAATCCTTATATTGAGGCAGACTACAACCCACCCATGCCTGCATGTCCTGTGAAACCCATGAAAAAAAAAATGCAGTTTCTCACAAGAGCTAAAAATGACTACTGTAGATATTTACCAGAAAATTTCAAGGTTATAGAACCCATTTAAGGGGTTTTCCAGTTCCTCTTTCTGTTTTCTGATAGTGACACTTGAATCAACCCTGGAAGATTAAGATTTACTATATATCAGGATATATCCAGGGAAGGAATTCATTTCCACCTTATTCCAGGATCTAACAATTCTCCTTGGGAAGAAGTTCAGTTCAGTTAAATTCAACAACCAAGTCTTTATTAAGTGTCTATTAAATTCAGAGCACTGTGCCAGCTTAAGCTCCAGGGATAGAAAATGAAATATGACATGGTCCCTATTTTCAAAGGAACTTAGCTAACATATACACAAATAAATTGAATAGTTCCCCCTAACATGTGAGACAGAAGTGTAGTGTATAGAAACCTGACCTTGAATTCAAGAAGATTTGGGTTCAAGTCTCATCTCTGAAAGTATTTATTGAATTACTCTGGGCAAATCACTTAAACTCTCAGGGCCCTGGGCAAGCAATAAGAATTCAATAAATTAAAGAGCAGTTGCAGCTCTCTGTTGGTAAAGGGAGTTTTTTCACTCAGAGATCCCTATACCAAAGAAATCCTACACCTAGTTCTTTTTCCTTCTCCCCTAATTCACAGACACAGGCAAAGACACATGTTTTTGCATATGCACATGTTTATGCACACATATGTATTTATTATGTATTCATGTGTGTATATATTATTCATGTGTAATGCCTCTTTTCTGCTAGTTCCCTGACTTGTACTGGCCCTGGCAAGTCTGGTCCCTAGAGGAACCTTTACAACTTCTGGTTCTAGAGGTAACCTTGTGGGTAACATTAACTGATTTACCCCACCAGTATGCTTCTATTGATACCAGCTAGTAAATTCAATCTCCTTCTGGTTCTCTGCATTGTTGGGGCATGAAATTATGAACTATGCTATTCAGGGTTACTCCAGATAGAAGGGTCATGTTAAGAGAGTTTTGACAAAAGATGATTGGCTGGAGAAGGAAATGGCAAACCACTCCAGTATCTTTGCCAAGGAAACCTCGTGGTCAGTATTAAAATGTTAAAAGGTATGACATCAGAAGATGAGCCCCTCAAAAGGTGTCCAACACATTACTCCACATTATAGTGGAGGACAACTACAAGCAGCTGCAGTACTAATGAAGTGGCTGGGCCAAAGCCAAAAGGAGGTGTGCTACAGATGTGTCTGGTGATGAAAGCAAAGTCTGAGGGTGTGTAAAGATCAGTGTCACATAGGAACCTGGAATGTAAGATCTATAAACCAAGATAAGCTGGATGTGGTCAAAGAGGAGATAGATTAAGCACCAGTGACTTGGGTGTCAGTGAACTTAAATGGAAGGGAATGGGTAAATTTAATTCATGTGATCATTACATATACTGCTGTGGACAAGAATCCCTTAGAAGAAATGAAGTAACCCTCATAGTCAATAAAAGGGTGAGAAAAGCAGTACTGGGGTGTAATTTCAAAATAATTAAATATTATCTGCTTGAATCCAAGGCAAACCATTCAACATCACAGTAATACAAGGCTATCATTGATGTTATCCAAAGGGGCCAAAGTTGATCAGTTCCATGAGGATCTATAACATCTAGAAAAATCACCAAAAAGATGTCACATTCACCATAGGGGATTGGAATGCTGAAGTAGGAAAACAAAATGTAATTGGAATAACAGGCAAATTTATCTTTAAAATACAAAATGAAGCAGGGCAGAGATTAATAGAATTTTGTTAAGATAACTCATGGTCATAGCAAACACTCTTTTTCAGCAACCCACAAAAGGTGGCTCTGCACATGGACGTTACCAGATGATCAATATCACAATCAGATTGATTATATATTTTGCAACCAAAGGTGGAGAAGCTCTATATGGTCAGTTAAAACAAGACCTGGAGCTGACTGTGGCTCAGATCTTGTGATCATTATTATACAATTCAGACTTAAATTGAAGTGGGGAAAACCATCAGACCATATAGCAATCTAACTAACAGCCCTTATGAATATGAAGTGGAGGTAATGAATAGATTTCAGGTATTAGATCTGGGAGATAGAGTGCATGGAGAACTATGGACAGAAGCTCACAATATCTTACTGGAGGCAAGAACAAAAATATTACAAAGAAAATGAAGAGCAAGGAAGTAAAGTGGTTGTTTGATGAGATTGTATAAATAGCTGAGGAAAGAAGGAAAGTGAAAGGTAAAGGAGAAAGGGAAAGATCTGCCCAAACGAATGGAGAATCCCAGAGAATATCAAGGAAATATAAGGTTTTCATAACTAAGCAATTCAAAGAAATAGATGAAATCAATAGAATGGAAAAGATAAGCAGTTTCTTCAAGAAAATTAGAAATGTCCAGAGAACCTCTCATGCAAAACTAGACATGATAAAAGACAAAAATGGTAGAGACTCAACAGGAACAGAAGAGAATAAGAAGAGGTTGTAAGAATATATAGAAGAAGGGGTGGCTAGGTGGCACAGTGAGTAAGAGTGCTGGCCCCGGAATTGGGAGGACCTGGGATCGGTTCCAGCCTCAGAAAATTAGCACCCACATATAAATAACTAGCCGTGTAACTTTGAGCAAGTTACTTAACCCCAATTGCTTAAGAAAAAAAAAAGAATATATAGAAGAACTATACAAGAAAGATCTTAATATTACTGATAACCACAATGTGGAGTGGTTACTGATCTAGAGTCATACATCCTGGAGGATGAAGTCAAGTGGGCCTTAGGAAGCATGGCTAACCTTAAGTCTAGTGTCCATGATGGAATTCCAGTCAAGTTATTTAAAATCCTATAAATAAGATGATGCTTTTAAAATGCTGCATTCAATATACCAGCAAATTTGGAAAACCCCACTTTTGCCACTGGATGGAAAAGATCAGTTTACATTCCAGTCCTAAAGAAGGACAATTCCAAAGAATATTCAAATTACCAAGCAACTGTGCTCACTTCACACACCAGCAATGTTATGCTTAAAATTCTGCAAGCAAAGCTTCAGCAATATATGAACAGAGAATTGCCAGAAGAGCAGGCTGGTTTTTGAAGACTCAGAGGAAGTAGACACCAAATTGTCAACATACACTGGATTGTAGAGAAAACAAGGAAGTTTCAGAAAAACATCTACTTTCGCTTCATTGACTACACTAAAGTTTTTGACTGTGTGAATCACAAAAAATATGTAGTAAGTCCTCAAAGAGATGGGAGTACCAGATCATCTTACTTGTCTCCTGATATGCAGGTCAAAAAGTAACAAAACTCAACATGGAACAACTGATTAGTTTAAGATTGGAAAGGGAATAAGACAGGGCTATATATTGTCACCTTATTTATTTAACTTATATGCAGAGTACAACATGCAAAATGCCAGACTGGATGAATTAAAAGTCAGAATTAAGGTTGCCTGGAGAAATATCAACAATCTCAGATATGCAGTTGGTAGCACTCTAATGGCAAAAAGTGAAGAACTGAGAAGCCTCTTGATGAGGGTGAAAGAGGAGTTTGACACTTAACATCAAAACAAAATGAAACAAAACCAATATCATGGCAACTGGTCCCATCACTTCCTGACAAATAGAGAAGAAATGAAAGGAAGTCATATTTTGTATTCTTGGACTCAAAGTTCACTGTAGATGGTAATGGCAGCCATGAGATTAAAAGGCACTTACTCCTTGGAAGGAAAACTATACAAAATCTGGACAGTATACTAAAAAGTAGAGATATCATCTTGCCGATAAAGGTCTGTATAGTTAAACTATGTGTTTTTTGTTTTGTTTTGTTTTTTTACAATTTGACTGTGAAAGCTGAACTATAAAAAAAGTTGAGCACAGTAGAAACAATGCTTTTGAATTGTGGTGCTGGAGAAGACTTTTGAGAGTCCCCTGGACAATGAGAAGATCAAATCAATCAATATGTAAGGAAATTAATTCAGACTTATTCATTGGAAGGTCAAATACTGAAGCTGAAGCTTAAATTCTTTTACCATATAATCAGACAGGACTCATTGGAAAACACCCTGATGTTGGGAAAGATAGAAAGGGACAGCAGAGGATGAGAAGGATAAATGATATAATAGAAGCAATGAACATGAGCTTGGACAGACTTTGGGAGATAGTGGAGGATAGAAGAGCCTGGAGTGCTATGGTCCATGGGGTCACAAAGGGTCAGATATGAATGAACAATCGAATAAAAAAATAACAAGCAGATTCAATTAATGCCTTAAAAAGAGATGTTCAAATGGGATAATAAGAGCAAGAATTGCCAAGCATTCTATCCTCAGACATGGGACACATTCTCCCATAAATAAACATGTATAGTCAGAGGGAGGTAGGGTAGAGTGGGCACAAACATAAAGTACAATTATAGTGAGGCCCATGTGTAGGGAACCATGTGACCATGACAGCTCATAACTCTAGAGTCAGAAGACCTTGGTGCTCTTTCTCACTCTGTACAGTCCTCACATAATTCACTTCATGTTGAGATAGTTTTGGCAGACAATTTGTTCTACTGTTCAGCTGGGCTTGCTCTGCTTGGCCACTGGACTTGCTTGTGAGGCTGTGGCATCCATCCTGTGTAGACTGATCTGATAAATTCACTAGGCATAATCTTCAATGGCCAGCTGCAGTCTCCACCACCTTCATCCTCAGGCTCCAGTGAGTGTGACTGGACTCTTTCAGGTGGAGCATTGTAATGTTCTTTTTACCTGCAGTGCTACTGAGCTCTTAGCCCAAGTTTGGCAGAAGCTCCCAAAAGGCTCCCTTTGGACCTCGACTTTGAAGTCTGTGATGCTTAGTAAGGAGGTAGGAAAGACAGAGCTTCTTCTATTCAACAATTTTTCTTGGTTCAAGGCTAGGTACTCTCAGTGAGGTACATTTCTCTAACTTACCCTGACCACTCCAGTAAATTTCACAATTCCTGTTGGATCTTATAACGAGTAGTTCAAGACAAAGGTACATGGGCAGGCTATACTCTGGGGGCAAGCTTATTGCCTCTGTTGGCCTTTTCATATGCAACTGCCTTACTCAAGGTCTTCAGAATCCCTTCAGATGTGTTCATTTATACCTGAAAGGAATATTTATACCTTTACATTTTTTTGTCTCTTTCTTTGTCACATAGGATTTTCAACCGTTGCTGAAGTCTAAATTGTAATTGTGAAGTACGTGTGTATGCATATGTGTGTGTATGAATGTATGTGGTTTATATATATATGTGCATATTGTAAATTGATATTAATTGTGTACAGTAGTGGTTCTTAAAGTGTGGTTCAGAGACCCCTGGGGGTCCCCAAGATATTTTCAAACTTTTCATAATAATGCTGAGACTGTAATTTCTAATGCAAGCAATATCAGTAGACATAACACACATTGTCTTCAATACATTTTAAGACTATAGAGGTTTCCTGAGACAAAAAGTTCAAGAACAGGAGCTGAACAATCTCCATTTAGCTCTCCTGAAAATATAATGCATATGGGTTGTACCACATGACTTCTGAAGCCTCTTCTAAGTCTGGCATTCTTTGATTGGTGATGAAGAGTGCCATAGTCAAATAAATATGTATGTCCCATCTAGATAAGACTTTTGAGGGTTCTCCTATAAAAGAACCTGACACCAGTTCTTTGGCCATGAAGGAGGTCCACTCAGTAGCTCAGACTCCAGTTTGAGTCCTCTATCCTCATTCTGCCCTCCTGGCCATTGGGAATTATTGCAGTTGCAACAGCCCCTCCCCACCAATGCACCATATGCCTCCTCTAACACAGAAACAGGAAGCCACATGAGTCAGTGAAATATCGAAAATATTCCTTGCATTCAGAGCAGTTGCTTTCTCTTAGGATAACCCCCCTCCCCAAAGGTCAGAGTCCAACAGTCACAATGGAACAATCTAAGAACCATTAGCGCCACAGCATGAGATGTTCTCTAAATGCAAAATTATAGGGTAAGGCATGTTCAGTCAGTCCAGCAATCTGACTGGCTGATCAGCTCTGAGTGCTTTATAATGACAACGCTAAAGAGTCAAAAAGTGAGGTTGTTTATCTGTAAATGGAGGTCTCTCATCTCCTCCACTCTCAGAGCATTTTTCTATTGCTACACATAGATGAGGAACAGTTACTGAAAAGTTCAAATTTTAAACTCGTCAGAGACTTCTACGTTACAGGGAGCAGTATGGTTATGGTGGGTGGTGGGGCTGCTAATAGGAAGCCTGGCTGGTAGGAGGATCCAGGGCTGCAACTGCCATTTCTCAGAAATCACCTCTTTTCAATCAGGGAGAAAGAGTGCTTCTAAGCAAAGAGAAGAGAGATAGGAGAGAATGCAGTTCAATTATTTGCTAGTTGTTTGGAGATGATACCTACGAATTAGGGGATCACAGGATTCCAGAGTTGGAAGGGATTGCTTGGTGGCTTAGTTAAAACTCCTAACTCTGAGTCCAATGCTCTTTTTATTTTCCCATCCTGGATTTCTACAAATTGAGAACCAAGATATCTTCCTAGTCACTGACCTACTAGGAGTACCATTAGTTCTTTTATAAAGCTTGTTTTGAAAACTGAATTCGTTCCAATGCTAAACATACATTTGGGAACAATCTGAGAATAACCCTAGTTTCCAGTTTGCTGAAATAGTGAGAATAGAAATGCCCCACTTCACTCACAAGCTGCACCCCTACTGACACCTGCTTCCCCATGAAAACTTCAGATCTTTTTAAAGGTAAAGTACTCTATTTATTGTATATCTCTCGACATGGTAGGAGTGCTGGTTGGAGGAGGGCTATTCTGCACCCTCCCCCACCTTCTGCTATGGCCTCTGGCCACAAGACCTCGAGTTGCAGCTTGTCTAACTTTCCTGACTTTGCAGGTTGCAAACCCAGATGCAAATTGAGCAGTAGCCCAAGAACATGGATATCACAGCCATTATTTTTATAATATTCATGTGTCTCTTAAGCATTTAACATGTATAGAACTGTGCTACTGTTTTTAAATTAGATTACTATCTTTTAATGAGTCACTGATAAGGTTTTTGAGCATTGTTCCCCCAGCCCCATTTTCCCCATAAGACTTGTGGTTTTAATTGCATATCCCAGTGCTTTTTTGGGGGTGGGGTGGGAATACATATGTTGTATTACAGCAGAACTGAGTGTATATGCTTAGCAAGAAGGAAAATAAGCACTGGAGTTCTCAACAAAAGAAATGTTTTGTTTTCTATGTTTTAAATGTTTCCTTTTCTAAAGGAAAGCAACTCAAAAAGAGTTAACAATCTTACTTTAATCAAACATACATCATTTACCTAGTTCAGAGGGAAAAGTCAGCACCCTGAACTTGAGAGAATACAACTTCATTTACTTAAACCTAGATAAAATAAGCTTAAAAAGAGGAAAAACTTGAGATCATCATTCTACTGGCTTTTTATAACCCATATTAATGAGATTTGATAAAAGTAAGCAACAAAAGAATATATGGCCAAAGAAGATGAATGTTGAAGATACGCAGTATCTTCTACTAGAGAGCGTGGAAGATTTTTGGCAATCAAAAAGAACCTGGGAAGACCTTAGCTTAAAAGGATCAAAGTCTCCCATTGCATCCTGGACCATCTCCATTTGTCCTGATGAATATCTGGCCACTGGACTTAGATGGCTCTGGAGGAGAAAGTGAGGTTGGTGATTTTGCACAGCCCTCCCTCTTTTAAATCAAATTCAATTGCAAGTCATGTCATCATCTCCCTGATGTCTTGGTCCTCTTCAAGAAAAAGACAAACCACATACAACCGGTTTCAATGAAGGAACCTGTAACAGCAAGTACCCTAGCACACCCAGGATGGCTGCTAGCACAGGTTCTTTGATCTGCTTTTCTAAAGGAAAGCAACTCAAAAAGAGTTAAAAATCTCACTTTAATCAAACATACATCATTTACCTAGTTCAGGGGAAAAAGTCAGCACCCTGAACTTGAGAGAATACAAACAGAAGTTACAAGAAGACAAAAATATAGACAGAGAAAATAACACAATTCAGCAGACCAACAGACAGGGCTTCTAGCTGTCTGACCATCATATACCTACATAGTTAGTTACCAGAGAGAGAAGCACCAACATCTGGATTTTCAAAGCTGGGGAGCTCAGTGGCTGCCTAGAGTCTCATTTGGCCAAATTATACAACTCTTCCCGTAAGTGAGACCAAAAGCAAAACCTCAACTCAGAGGCATATATAGCTTTCTCAAGGGTCACAGAAAGTCACAACTCTTGTGACCCACTGCATAATTTTAAAGTAACAAGGTATGAACTTCCTGAAAAACAAGCCTCCCTTTAAGCAAGCTTGTCCTTTTGGGCTCTGCTCCACTTGTCAGCAAAATCCTCCCATCAGAGGCTCCATGTGACCACATTCAGCCTATTAGGAGCAGAGTATATTTTCAAAGCAGGGAAGGTCCTCAAATTCCCTTACCATTAAAGAATCTGAAAGCCATGTGTCTCTCCATTGCTGTTTTTTAAAATTTCATAGAAGAAATACCCTATACCACAAAGATAATGAATTCTGTGGTCTTATCTTTATTAGGTTCAGAAAACTGACTAGTGGATGTCATCTTCATGATAAGTCTCATTTTAAGTCAACTCCCTATATAACAAAGATGATTTCCAAACCCTGGCTTATGGTCAAGTTATTTAAAGACACATTAATGCATCACAATTCATTCCAGTTTATCAAAAAAACTTGGATGTCACTTAGTGACATCAAGTAAATCAAGACTTGACCAAGAGGTATTTTCTTGGTGATCAAAAGAACATCTTTATCAACTATGAAGTATGCTTTCAAATTCCCATAGCCATAGCTATATCAATCCTAGTCATGGAGAGCTGGTAACCTGAACTTCATTTATTTAGCTGTCTTGGATGAAAAATATTTTTTACTGGAAATAGGTTAGTGTTTCATCTTAGTTATGTCCTGTGAATAGAACCATTCTTTGGAAAGACTTTAAAATCTCATTAATTCATTTATTTATGTACCAGGTCCAGAGCATTCTCCTAGACACTGGGGGAAACAGGAAGCTTTAATAAGTCACTTTCATCTTTTAGGGAGATCACAGCCTAATAAAGAAATGATATATAAGTAGATAATTGTAATATACAGTATTACATTATAATTGCATTATATAGTTATAAAATTAAAAAAAAAACTATATAAGGATTAAGGATAACCAACAGGGATCATCAGAGGAGGAAGGGAAAGAAATAAGCATTTATATTGTACCTATTATGTGCCAGGCCTTACGCTAAGTGCTTTTATAAATATTGTCTCATATGATCCTCACAATAACCCAGTGAGCTAGATGCTGTTGTTATCCTTATTTTACAATTGAGGAGACTGAAGCAAGAAGAGGTTATGTGACTTGCCCAGGGTCACATGGCTAGTAAGGCAAATTTTGAGCTCAGATCTTCTTGACTCCTAGACCCATTTCTCTCCACTATGACAATAGTTGCCTAAAGGAAGCAGATTCGTGAAGGGAAGACTTCATGGACAAAGTGGTTATTTCAGTTAGGAAGTAATTCAGGAGAAGGTGATGGAGGATGGAGAATATTGCTGATGTAGGGCACAGCCTAAACAAAGTCCCTGAAGTATGTAAATATATTGTTGATCTGGGACAGAATAGTCCAAGATCCCTTCCATCTCTGACAGTCTGACTTTATGAGTCTATAGCAGAGTGTGTAGAGAAGTATAACGTTAGATAATGCTTAAAAAGTCCCAACTTGCCATATTGCAGAGGGCCCTGAAAGCTAGGCAAAAGAATTTGAACTTTTCATTGGTAGGCAAGTAGGGAGTTATTAAAGATTTTAACGTAGAGGAATGATTTGACCAGATTAGCATAAAAGAAAAAGTATTCTGGAAATGGTATAAAATTGGATTAGAGAAGGATAAAAAGTAGAGGAATATTATATTATATTATAATATAATATTACAATGTTATATTATATAATATAATATTACCAGATGGATGGTACCAAGGTGTTGTACTAGTATTAAAAGGAAATGTTTATGTTTGGGCCTTTTGCCTTGATAAAAGAGGCAAAACCCAGGAGAGAGAATTAAAAAGAAATGTATTAAAAATATCAAGACAGAAACACATTGGTGGGCTGATGATCACTGAGGATCAGCCCTGGGGATTTGAACCAGACAGCTTTTAAAGACAACCTTTCATAATAAGAGAAAAACAATTCATATGGGTACATGTCTTCCAAAAGAAGATTGGCCATTGAGTCTTGACTCCTTCCCAGTTGCCACATTTTAAGGAAATGAAATTTGAGATAAGGGAGATGGGATGAAAGCTCATGTGACTATGGCTAAATGACAGGTAGGAAAAGGCCATCAAAAGAACAGGCTGTAAATTAGCTGACACCTCCCTCAACAGAGCCTCTCCCAATAGACTGATTAACAAGTACCAGGAAGGGAAGTCAGACTGGAAAAAATGGTGGTTGCTACAAAAATTTCAGTACTTGGATGGCATCCATTGGAATAGAAAGGATAGGACAGATGCTGGCAATATTTCAGATGTGGTAACTGGGTAACCAATTACCAAAGACTGCGTAACCAATTACCCAGCGAGAGAGATATGATAGGTGAGAGAGAAGGAAGAGTCAAAGATAATTCCAGGGTTGTGAGCATGGGGAACTGGATGAGTGGCAGTGCCTCAGACAAAAATACTGAAGCCACCAGGTTTGGTGGGGGAAAACTGATAACCTTAGCTTTGGAAATGGTGAGCTTGAGGTGCTAGTGGGACATTAGATGTAGATGTCTTTTAAAGTTTTAAATCTGCAATTCAGGGGCGGCTAGGTGGTACAGTGGATAGAGCACCATCCCTGGAGTTAGGAGGACCTGAGTTCAAATCTGCCTCAGACACTTACTAGCTGTGTTGATCTTGGACAAGTCACTTAACTCTAATTGCCCTGCCTTCTCCCCCTGCAAAATAAACAAACAAACAAATAAATGGATGAATAACTAATTTAATAAATATGCAGTTCAGAAGATGGGTCAGGGCTAGACACAGTTCTGGGAGTTATCTAAGTGGAGGTGATAATTGAAGCTGTTGGCCATGAATGTTATCACCAAGTAAAGAGAAAAGAGAATATTCCTTTTGGAAATATCCATGTTGCAGTTTTGGGAAAAGGATGAGAATTCAGATAAAGAAAGATCACGAGCAAGGAAAGAGGGGGACCAAGAAAGAGCAATATCCATGAAGCCAAGGGAATAAGATTATTTAGAACTGGATGGTCTGTTGATGTCGGGTTCTGGAGAACAGCTAAGACTGTTAACCACAATCTTCTGTCTTCCTATAACATACCTTCTTTCATATTTACTAAACCTCTTTAGCATCATCGTGACCTCTAGCCTTCCATATTCCATCATTATGGCCTTTATCTCTCTACCTAGCTCATGTCCTCTTATCAACTTTTTAAATCATGTTAGCATCACTTTACCTATTTACATTAGGTTACTGACTAGTCATTAACTCTGGGCAAACAGAACCATCCCCTTTTCTGGCATCCATTTTTATATTTCTTAATCTTGCTAGAGAAAGCAATGAAACTGTATTGCCTTGGGTTGCTAGAATGTTATCCTTATCATCATAATTGACATTATACCACTTTAAATTTTGCAAAACATTTTACATGCCTTATCTCATTTGGTCCTTATGACCACAGGTATTATTAAGAGCTTTATAGTTAGTAAGTGTTCACACTCAGCTCTTACTTCTATCTTTTCATCTTTCTGAGTTAATATTTAATCTCAGTCAAACCTCACTGTTGCTCAGTTTTATTAATCTCTCATCAACTTCCCATCAAAGTCCCCACAGTGAATTCCAGGCCCTTTAAAAGTTCCTCAGAGCTATTTTTAGCTGTTAGGTAACCCAGTGGATGGGATGGACCTGAGGTCATAAAGACCTGATTTCATACCTAACCTTATTCCATGTGGGGAGGAGGAGGAAAAGGAGGAGAAAGAGGTGGAGGAGAAAAGTCAAAACTTCTGTCTGCACCAGTTTGCTTATCTGAAAAATGGGAATAATAACACCTACCTCACAGTGTTGTTTGACGGATAAAGTGAGATACTATTTGGAAAGTGTTTCGTAAACCTTAAAGCTCTATATAAATGGTAGTTGTATGGTTAAAGGATATAAGCGGGCAATTTTCAGAAAGAGAAATCAAAGCTATCAATAATTACAAGGAAAAGGTACTCTAAATTACTATTGACCAGAGAAATGCTAAACAACTCTGAAATACCACCTCACACTTATCAGATTGGTTAACATTACAGAAAGGGAAAATGATAAATGCTGAAAGGGATGTGGAAAAATAGGTCCACTAAATCATAGTAGGTGGAGGTGTGAACTAGTCCAACCAATTTGAAACTGTCCAAAAGGGCTATAAAATTGTGCATACCCTTTGATCAAGTAATGGCAGTATGAGGTCTGTTTCCTAAAAAGATCAAATAAAAGGAAAAAGGACCTATTTAAACAAAAATATTTATAGCAGCTCTTTTTTGTGTTGACAAAAAAATTGGAAATTGAGGGAATGCCTATTAATTGGGGAATGACTGAACAAGTTGTGGTATATGATTGTGTTAGACTATAATTATGCTATAAGAAATGATGAGCAGGATCCTTTTAGAAAAACCTGGGAAGACTTACATGAAATGATGCAAAGTGAAGTGAGCAGAACCAGAACATTGTACACAGTAATAGCAATATTGTAACAATGATCAACTGTGAAAGGCTCAACCACTCTGATCAAGACACTAATACAAGACAAATCCAAAGATCCCATGATGAAAAATGCTATCCCTCTCCGTAGAGAGACCTGATGTACTCTGAGTGCAAATTGAAGCACATACTTTTTTCACTTTTAAAATTTTTTGGGGGGGATAAATATGGCTAACATAGGAGCATGTTTTGCATGACTTTATATGTATAATTGATAGCACAATTCTTACCTTTTTAACTTGTGGAGGAGTGGCAAAAAAGGGAGAGAATTTAGAACTAAAATGTTTTTTAAAAAAGAATGTTTAAAATATTTAATTAATGGAGGGAAAAATGCTTGCTGTTGTGGTTGTTATTGCTTCAGCTCCTATTTAATTAATGCCAATTAAAGTGACTTTTCTAAACTTTTGGTCCTCAAAAATGAACGAATCTCTACTGAGTCTTTCATTCTTCACTCTTATTTCAGAGAATCATAAGATTCAGAGTTGGACAAGATTTGGAATAATCTTGATCATCTTATTTTACTGAATAGAAAGTTGAGGTTCAGAAAAATTAAAGGACAGAGGTGGGCTTGGATTTGGAGATGGCATGAGGAAAATCACATTCCACTCCAAGTCTAACAATGATTCAGAGAAAAAGTCTGACCTGCTACAGTTAGCCCCGTTCCTTATCATTCCTATTAGAAAGGAAAAAAAAAAGAATTTCATTGTTCTTGTCACTTGAGTAGAAAATTTGCTTTCCTTCTTTCTTCTCTGGAAAAAAGCAAAGTCTTGAGACCATATTATCAATAGCTAGTCTTTAAATGATCATTAACACTATTTTAAATTTATAGTTACCTGAATTTTTTTTAAGAGTTTGAAGGATGGATCCTATAACTGTCATGTTGCCCTTTGAATTTTCTGATAAAGGCATATGTTTTCCTGTGGGGGGAAAATAAGCATAATTATCAATCCTCCACAAATAATTAGGGTTTACTTCCAAAATACTTTTGCTTTCAACTTTAGAAAGCTATTAACTCAGCCAGAGCCCAGCTGCAACACCTCATTGTAAGGTTTAGAGATGGCTATGGTCAGTCATCATTTTTTCATAATGGGAAGTCATTTCATGGTATGAATAAATAACATCCTTAACTTTACACAGAATGTTTAAAACAATTCCAAGGTAATTCCAAAGCCAGGCTGTTATGAGAAATAATTCATTTAGATACCTACTCTATTCCAATCAGTATTAATCAGTTTGATATTTTACATAAATCACATAGGGATAATTAGACAAGGTAGGTTCTTCTAGTAGGCTTTTATAGTAGGTCTCAAACTTTATTCCAACATTCACCACCTGTTTACCAGTTATGAGGTTCACATATGCAACCATAAGAATGTTGACAAAGAGATCTCCATGCTGTTTTGTTTGAAATCTATGTCCAAATCCAGTATGGGTAGGATGCCTTGATTCTTTGGAAAGTCTCCCAACTTGTTTTTGTACCTCAAGAACACTCTCTTGTCTAACATGAGCAGGTGACCATCTTATGACCACTTAGTCAGCAGAGATGACCCTTGCCTTGCCCATCTTGTGACCACCCATGTTGATGCATCATTTCTGGCCCTCTTGGAGGGTCAAGAAAAAAAGTCTATCAACCAATGGATTCCATATTTTACTTTATTCTCACCTGAGTATCTATAAAAAACCCTATAGAAACAAAGTCCTAGGGACCAGGGGCATCTGAAATTATGAGGAAGATCTGAGGTCCACTTCACTGGAGGGAATCATGGACCCTTCAATAAAGTGCATTGACTTGGAACCCTGCCTCAGTGGGTTTTCTTGCAGATTAGACAATTTTAGACCCCTCACTGTACAACTATTTTTATTTGTTTTGTTGTAGAACTGTGGTCCCACAATTGTTCTATTTCATACTGGAGTGGATGGGTAAGTAAGGCAGTGATAAAGCATTAGTTTTGCCATGAAAAACTGGATAATTTTAATCATGTCATGTCATTTTTCTGAGTCTCATCTCCTCATCTGTAATATGGGCAGGATCATGGACTTAATATACAGGTTAAGCTGAATTCAAGACTAGACACTCTCATTTATGATCTGAGAGGTTGTCTTATTTGGGGAAGGAAGGCACATCTACTGTGTTCCAAGTAGGTTCTAAAATTTTTTTGCAAATATTATCTCATTTGGCCTATGAGTTATAGATCTATGTTCGTGGGTGTATTTGATGGAAGGAGCTTCCCTGATGAAAGCATATTTCATCTTGAAACACAATGGGCGGTCTGTATGCCAATGAAAACATAGTTTAGGACCACCAGAAGCAACTAACAATAATGATGACAATAAATAGCACTTATGTGCACTTCATTTGCACAGTGTTTTATTCTATAACTAATCATCTAACTAAATTTTCAATAATTAATTATAATTTTCTCATTGTAGTCTCACAACAGCCTTGTAAGGGAGGTGTGATAGAGAATATTCCCATTTTGCTGATGGGGAAACAGGATCAGATAAGCGGAGGATCTTGCCCATGACCACATAGCTAGTAAGTCTCAGAGACAGAATCTGAATACAGATTTTCCTGATTCCAAGTCCAGCAGCCTGTCCGCAGTCTGTCCCAGAAATCTCTAAACTTTTTTGGCAGCGTACTTTGATCAGTAAATATTCTTGAGCAAGCACTCCAATGTACAATTGTGTGTATATAGTTATATCACATATATAATTATATATAGTTATATTTATTATATATAGCTATGTATAATTATATATTATATCATGTATAGTTATATATATTACATATACAATTGTACATACATATAAATGTAGGTATATAATATGTAGGTGATAAATATATATTTACTGTTGTACACATGTATAATATATAGGTTAAGTATATCATTAAGGATATGAAAAAATAGAAATAAAATGGAATACATAAGAAATAATATTTTAAAAAACAATTTTATTATATTTTATTAGTTGGGCAAAACTTTTTGCTCCCACTAAAATGATTAATAGTATCTTAGTAAAAGCAGTGTGATTGAATATTTATGAAATATTTATGATTTAATATTCATTATTTGTGAAAATCTTGGCTTAACATTTTTCACTAGAGGGATTCAAAGGCTTGCTTCTAAAGTTCTGTTTATCCTGATACTTGGTTTTAATGGCTGTTATGGGTGATAATGATACCTCACAAAGCTACAGAGATAGAAATGAGAGAGATGCATCATTGGCGGCCTATTGCTGGATTTTATCATTTTGTTGAGCATATAGTCAATAAAACTATAATTATAATTTAGAGAGCATTGCTTAGGAAATGATTCAAGAAACATGGAAACTTTATCAACATCTGTGATTTGCATTCTCAGTTTGATTGGAAGGATGCAGGATGATTTAGTCCTTGGGAACCCTGAAGTACAAAATGTTAAGAGGACTGGAGTCTGATATTGGCTCCTACTAGCTAGCTGTGGGACTTCTGAAATCCAAAAACAGTAAGTGACTGGACAAATGGAGAAGATTAAGTATGTGGCTTATGGATCCCTCAGTGTCGTCATCTATAAAATAATAACAGCTAACATTTATATTGCTCTTACTATGTGCTAGACACGTTTTAATTATTATCCTATAACAGCCTTGGGAGGTAGGTGACATTATTATCTTCATTTTATAGGTAGTAAACTGAGGCAAAGGATTGCCTAGGATCATACAGCTAGTGGCCAAATTTGAACTCAAGTCTTCCTGTATCCAAGCTCAGCACTCTATTCACTGTGTCACTTAGGTATCTGAGGCCAGATTTGAACTCAGGAAAATGAGTCTTCCTGACTCCTTGCCTGGCACTCTATCCACTGCATCACCCAGCTACCACAAAACTATGTTCTATAAATATAACAGACTATTATTTTGCATTAAGAAATGACAATTATGAGGAATTCAAAGAAATATAGGTAAGTTGTATCTACTGATGCTCATTGAAATAAGTAGAAGCTGAACGTGTAATGACTACAGTGTAAATAAGTAGATTACTAAAAGAAAGCTGAGTCCTTAATAATTGTAATAATCAATCTCAGCACTACATACTCTGAGCAAAGAAATGTGTGTGTGTGTGTGTGTGTGTGTGTGTGTGTGTGTGTGTGTGTGTGTGTAGGAGCAGAATACTGTATACATTGTCACATATCATGTTATAAGTTGTTTTTAACTTTTTCTTTGTTGTGAGGGAGGGCTCAATTTGTTGGAAAATTTGCTATATCTAGAACTGACAGTGATATAAAAACAAAAAACATCAGGGGCAGCTAGGTGGCTCAGTGAGTAAGAGTGCTGGCCCCGGAATCAGGAGGAATGGGGATCGATTATGGCCTCAGATTCTTAACCCCTACACACAAAAAAATGGCCATGTAACCTTGAGCAAGTTACTTTAAAAAAAATGCTTTAAAAAAAGAGACATCAATCAGACTTATTTTTTAAAAAAGAAAGAAAGAAAAAAGATATGGAGAAATGGAAATCTTTTTTAGGAAAGCCTTCAGGAAGGATATGGCATTTGAGCTTATTCAACAGATGTGTAAAAAATGTGTTTTAGGTATGAGAAATGTTGTATACAGTAGCATGGAAACAGGTGTAACAGTAGCCCAAATTGGACGAAATCTGGGGTGTATGAATGGGAGTAGAGTAAAACAGGGCTAGATAGATAGTTAGAAGTCAAATTATGGAAGACTAATGTCTTTATTTGAAAGTACCAGGATAAGGAGTTTGCATTTTGTCCTACAGCCCATGGGAAGCCATCGAAAGGTTTTGAATGTGGAAATGAGATTGGAAAGCAATCTGGAATTATGCCCAAAGACTTATTAAAACTACCTATACTCTTTGACTCAGCAATACTACTACTTGGTCTGTTTTCAAAGATGATTAAGGAAAAAGGAGAAGAACTTATATGTTCCAAAATGTTAATAGCAGATCTCTTTGTGGGAGCAAAGAATTAGAAATTGCAGGGATGCCCATCAATTGGGGAATAGTTGAACAAGTTGTGGTATATGATTGTGATGGAATATTACTGAGCTATAAGAAATGATGATTTTAGAAAAATATGGACAGACCTGCACAAAATAATAAAGAGTGAAATGAGCAAATCAAGAGAACCTTGTATATAGTAGCAGCAATATTATTTTAAGAATAACTTTGAGCAAATGTTACTTTTTCTATAAATACAAAAATTAATTATAAAGGACATATAAAGAAAGATGCCATCTTCATCCAGAGAAAAAATTGATAAATAGAATTATGCATGGAATAATTTTATATATACACATATATGCTTATATATACATACATATACAAGTATGTGTATTCATATACATATATTTTTTATATACATATATATTATATATACACATCCTATTTGTGTCTAATAGTAGCCATTTCATGGGAGGGGAAGAAGGGGGGAAAATGAAATGAACATGATCATTTTCTTGTATATTTGAAGGAAATGGTAGATTGCGCATCGTAGATTTCTAGTTCCATGTAGAATCATCTTTTTTATTGTACTATGTTAAAGAAATGTTTGCTTTATTCCATAAATTAAAAATAAAATTAAAAAAGAAAAATATTTGGGGCAGCTAGGTGTCACAGTGAATAGAGCACTGGTCCTAGAGTCAGTAGTTGCTGAGTTCAAATCTGACTTCAGACACTTGACACTTACTAACTGTGTGACCTTGGGCAAGTCACTTAACCCTAATTGTCTTGCCTTCCCCCCTCCAAAAAAAAGTATTTCAATGGCTGTATAAAAGATGGACTGGGGAGTGGAGGGACTGGTATCCAGGGAAGCAGTTATGAGACTGTAATAATAGTCAATGCAAAAGATAATGATGGTCCAAATTGAGGTGAAGGTAGTGTGAGTGAGGAAAAGGGGATAGATATTGTGCTAGCTAAATTGACAGGACTTGGTAACATGTGGGTTGAGGAGGAGTGTGGAGAGCCAAATATGATTGAAATTTCAAGTTTGCATCAGAAGAAAGATAATGGTGCATATCCATATAAACAAGGAAAGTCCATGAGTTTAGAAGAGGAGAGAATATGAGTTCCATTTTTCGCTGAGTTAGAGAAGGTAGCAGAACATCTACATGGAGATATCCCTCAGACAATTAGGAAAATGGGACTGGAGCACAAGAAAAAAAATTGGGGCTGGATGGATAGTTTTGGGAATGAACTGCATAGATATAACAATTTGAGAGAGAGACAGCAAAGAGAGACAAAGACTGAATTTTAGGAATATCCATGCCTAGGAAGCAGGAAGAGGGAGGTGAACCAATGAAGGACTTTGATAAGAAGCAGTGAGATTAAATAGGAGGAGAGGCAGAAGACAACAGAGGAAATCCAGGGAAGAAAGCGCCAAAATGGAGGGAGGTGGTCAAAAGGGCCAAAGGCCGAGGAAGACAAGGTTAAAGAGACATAGATGCTAGTTGTTATTTTATTTAACCAGTCTCACAATGATGATTCAGGTGGCACTAGGGAAGTAAGACCAGAGGGCTAGGCTACATTCACATATCGGGAGCTGTAAAAATCAAAAGTAACCTGAATTGTAAAGTTTTATCCAACTCATGGAGGAAGGGAATTCTCAGGAAGTCAAGGATCCATTGGAAACACTGACCCTAACATCTTAACATTAAAGTTTTGAACCTGCTGTCACTGGTGTTTTGTTTGTAATTCTAATGAGTGAATTGAGGGGGGAAACTGATTCTAAGATTATTATATCTAAAATTGGATAGGCTCTACCATCTCCATCTTTAATACTTGGAGAAGGGTATGTGAGACATCTGTACATAGATGGGCTTTAGCATTTTTAATATTCTGGATGTTGATGAAATAAAATAGTCTTCAGAGGATTTATTTTTCTAATTTCTCATTTTGAAACTTTGTTGTCAACAATGGTGATAATCACTGGCATTTCTTTAATGTGAGCACTTGTTCAAACAGACTTTGACATTGACCACAAATTTCAGCTCAAACTGGCCCATGTGTCTGTACCTCTTTGGGTAGAACCAAAGATTTATAACTAGAAGGGATCTTAGAGGTTTTCTAGTCCAACCCTGCCATATTTCAGATAAGGAAACAGACTCAGGGAAGGGCAGTGACTTCCATATAGGTTAAAATCCTTTGCCAAAAAAAGTCTCAAAATGAGAAAGCGGCAATAACACTTACTGCAGAAGAACACCTTTTATTGAGGATGATTTCATTTTTGGGAACATCCAAAAGTTCCAGTGAAATCAACCCAATATTAAGTTGGCTGAGGGCCTGCCCTAAATGGCTGAGAAATGGGAGTCACACGTTTTTGAGAAGAACTCAGCTCAGCGGGGTATTGTGAAGTCATTATACTTTCCAATTTCGCAGCACGGAAGGCAGGAAGTAGCTCGCTCCCAGTCTCTGCAGATAAAAATGATTTTGTACAGTGAATACTTGAAAGGAAAAACACTCCTCTCATTGTTCTCCTGTGGCAATTTTTTTAAGGCTCCATAGTCCAGGTAGAATCAGTTGTACTAAAGGTGAAAGAACCCAGGAATATGAAGAACTTTTCACCCCCAGGACCTTCGGAAACTATCCTGGGTTTAAAAAAAAAAACAACCACTAAGAAACAAACAGTGTCACTCATTAGGAGCGAGTACTTATGACTATGGGTAATTTTGAAAATTTTTCTAGGTTTTAAGGGTTCCATGTGTCCCTCAAAGAGACACAGCTTGTACATATATATACATGTGCACACACATATGTAAACACATATTTGTACATATATAAGCACACATGTGTGTGAATTTAGTATTTCTGGAAAGAAAATTAACAAAAGTGTCCCTTGCCGGCATTATCTTTTGCTTATAGATCTTCTAGTTTACACAATAGCTATGATAATGATTATGGGAAAAGGATAAAGGGAAAAATGGCTGTCCCTAAAAACAAAGATGTCTTTATTCGGGAAAAATGTTTGTAAAGAGAGGAGGAAGTTAATAATAGCTATCCTTTACATAGCATTTACTATATGTAATATTTATAACATGTTATATTACAATATTTAATAGATATTGTATACCTGATGTATATATTGTATATTTATGTGTGTATATGTATATTGTACACATATGTGTATATTGTATACATATATGTGTAATATATTCATATATAAGTCATCACTTAGTATATAAGTAATTATATAGTATAATTACATAATAAATAATAAGTATATATAAGTATTACTTTATATGACATATAGCAACATACATGTTATATATGCTATGTAACAGTTAAGAATATAAGTATATATATATATATATATTTTGTTGTTGTTGTTCAATCATTTTCAGTCATGTCTGACTCTTTGTGACCCCATTTGAAGTTTTCTTGGGCAAGGATACTAGAATGATTTTGCCATTTCCTTCTTCAATGTGTGTCTACTTAAATATATGTGTGCGTGTATATTATGTATATATTACATATATGCGCACACACAGACACACACTCACATATATACATACATATATACACATTATATAATATGCCAGGCATCGTGCTAAATACTTTATAATCATTATCTCATTTGATTCACACAATAGCCTTGGGAGATAGATGCTATTATTATCCCCGTTTTATAAATGAGGAAAGTAAGGCAAAGAGAGGTTAAGTGACTTGTCCAGAGTCACACAGCTAGTGAATGTTTGAGGCCTGATCTGAAGTCAGGTCTTTCTGACTCCAGACCCAGTGCTCTATCCACTGTGCAATTTATTCTGATCTGAACAATCCTAAACCTGACTTTGTCTTTTGAGGGCGAGGGGTGCCAGACTTGTAATTTCACTGTTGTATGAAACTTCTGTTCTGGAAACTCCCTTAAATGATATAGATGATCTTCTCATCTGTAAATTATATTCTTAGAGAATTACCTGGAAAACTCAGAGATTAAATGATTTGCCCAGGGTCACACAGCTAGTCTATATCAGAGACTGTCGCAGAGCTCTGATACTCTACTCGAAGACTGGCTTCCTTTCCACTGTATTGTACTTTCCAAATTGGTATTTGTAACTGTGTTGGTAAATGTTTAACAACTGGCTCTCTGGGGGAAAATTTTACACAGAACATACTTTTAGATTTAATCTGTATTATTAAAATTTTCTTGATCGCTTTCTTAAGTCTGGAAATCAACAAATTAATAAATTAAACCCTGATTTTACAGTGTTTGACAATTTCTGAGGTGTAAATGCTCAAGCTTAAGATTTAACAACGGGCTCTCATTAGTCAATTAGAACTGGCTCTAGTACACTCCTGCAATGTTACCTTTCAAAACTTAACTATAGTTTACAAGAATGCTTATGACTTAATTTTCTCATCTGCAAAATTAGAGTTGGATGATCTCCAAGACTCTTTTCAGTTTCAACATTATTTAATTATATTTTGTTCTGATTTTTCTAATAAAAGTTAATTCATATTTAAAAGGTAACATTGCCCAAAGGGAACATTCTCTTTCCTCCCAATTCTCCCAATTCTACCTTTCTTTGGCAATTACATACTTTGTTGTTATTTAGTCATTTTTCTGTTGTCTCTGACCCTCTGTGACCCCATCTGGGGTTTTCTTGGCAAAGATATGGGAGTGGTTTGCCATTTCCTTCTTCATTGAATCTTACAGGTTAGGAAACTGAGGCAAACAAGACTAAGTGACTTGCTCACGGTCATACAGCTAATATCAGGGGTCAGATCTGAACTCAGGAAGAGGAGGCTTCATGTCTCCAGGGCTATTACTCTATCCAGATGTAAAACACCTAAGAAAATATATGTATATGTAGCGAATGAAGCTACTCAATACATACACACATATAAGTATATATATATGCACACACACACATATCTTTGTTTCACTGTCTGTCTGTCTGCCTGTCTCACTCTGCAAACCTTAAAGAGTTATAGAAATTTTAGCCATTACTACTGTTGTCTTTGTGACTGCTGTTACCTACATGCTAGAAATCTGGAGGGGCTCTTGTAGTCACCCATGTGTGAGTTTTGGTGGACTTTCTAAGTCAGAATTTCTGAGTTTTAGTTAAGGTTCTGACATCAGCTCAATGTGTGATGGAAGGTTTCTTCACTTGTCTAACTCATAATCTCTTCATTTATCAAATAAGGGGGTTGGGCTGTTTGACCTCAGGTCCTTCTAATTTTCTTCAATTCTATACTACCACCCCATAGGGAAGCTACTATGGTTTGGACTTTTTCTAAGGCTGAAGGAGAACTAGGTTAGACAGGCAAGAACCACTATGGATAGGCAAAGCCATCCAGGGGTAGCTAGGTGGAACAGTGAAATCTGACCTCAGACACAACACCTGTGTGGCCCTGGGCAAGTCACTTAACCCTGATTACCTCCAACAAAAAACAAATAGGCAGTCATCTATCATAAGGTATGATATAGAAGGCAACAAGAAAGTCTTTGTAAGTCCTAGGAAGGCAAGACCCTTTTATAATTTGTATTTCTGCCCATAGCCCCATAGCACCCAGCATAGGGCTTTGCTCATTCTAGCATCTTAATAAATGATATCTTGATGAAGCAGTATGTCATAGAGGATGGAGAACAACCTTGGACTCAGGGAGACATAGGGTTCATTCTCACTTCTCACACCTAATTGCTACATGACTAAGGGTATACCACTTACCAGAGCCTCAGTTTTCTCATCTGTAGAATGAGGACAATAGTGTCTATAATACCTTATGGGATAGTTGTGAGGCTCAAGTGGGATATTGTGTGAAAAATGCTTTGATACTTTAAAATGATATATACATGTCACAAGTCACTAGCTAGGCTAGTCTTCTTCACAGGACAGAAATGCCACTCATCACTGGGTTCTCCCAACCAACCTTGTCCCAATTACTCTTCTCTTTGCCTGCTAGCCTGTGCAGGTTCAGGGGAACTAAAAGTGGCTTTTCCTCTTTCTGTATCTCTGTCTCCCTCTGACTCATTCTTCTTTCGCAGTTCCCCTCCAGATCCTCTCAGTCTCCAAGACTTTGGAATTCTACCTCAACCTCACCCTTGATATAGCTCATCTTTTTTCCATTCACATGGCTACCACTCCAATTTGAGCCTTTATCACCTCTCACCCAACCTCCTTCAATAGCCTTCTAATACATATCCCTAAATCGTATTTCCTTCCTTCCTTCCTTCCTTCCTTCCTTCCTTCCTTCCTTCCTTCCTTCCTTTTCTCCCTCCCTCCCTCATTCCCTCCCTTCCCTCCCTCCCTCTATCCCTCCTCTCTCTCTCTCTCTCTCTCTCTCTCTCTCTCTCTCTCTCTCTCTCTCTCTCTTTCTCTCTCTCTCTCTCTCTCTCTCTCTCTCTCTCTCTCTCTCTCTCTCTCTCTCTCTCTCTCCATTTCTATTGGCAGTAGGGTTATAGGCACCCTATCCACTCTGCCACCTAGTTGCCCTTTCCCTTTTCTTTCTAACCCATCTTTCACACAGGTGCCAAAATAATCTTCCTAAGGCATAGAACTAATTATGCTACTTTCAGTGGTTTCCTATTGCCTCTAGGAGAATATAGAAACTCCTCAACCTGGTGTTTAATGCCTTCTACTACCTAATTCCCATTTACATTGCTAGCCTTTTTTTCATGTTACTTCTTTTCACATACTTATGTATTCTCCTGTAAGTCAACCGAGGTATAAAGTGGGCTTAGTCCAGAAAAGTAGATGCTACAGCAGCTGCAACTCAATAAAGGTGCCAACAAGTCATGGTTTGGGATACATTCAGTCTGTGGCACCACAGACAGTATCAAATGCAATTTATCCTTGGAAGGTTATTGTCCCTGAGATCCTGGTAGAAGAAGAAATATTGAAAGGACAAAAGGATGTCTTTTCTTCCTCCATACTGCTTAGAAGGTCACATTTCAAGTCTCCTAAACTCAAAGGGGAAGATGGACATTATGATGTGTAGTTTTAAAGGGAGAAAAATGGATCCAGTTAAAATCAATGATATTTTATTATATTATTGTAAATATAGAATTAATGCCATTAACATGTTTTATTAGAACAAATATTCTAATCTAACCTTTTGGAATTTACTCAAGTCTATGATTATTCAAGTATATTTTTGGTTCATTTTAAGGGGCATTCTAGTACTGTATATATTGTGAAGATGCAGGGCTTCATATTTTTAAAAAATGTAATTCCCATAGCGACTCTTCAAAATGAGTTAGTAGAGAGTAATTTCTTTTCTGGGGGAGGGGTGTGAGGAAGGTGGGAGATGATGAATGTTGTTATTAGTTAGATTATCTAAGAGAGCAAAGGTTTCAGTTCTGAGAAGCTCCAATGAACAGTGAGATTCAGAAAAGTGATAATGTCTCCTGATTCTCCTGTGAATCACAGGGAATAAAATCTGTTCTTCACTATTAACACTTTCAGGTCTGTAGAGTAGGAGAGCATTGTAGTGCTCCCCAAAAGCAATAACCTCTTATTAGGAGGTTATTTTCTAGATGTTCATGAGCATATAACTAGGCAGCTTCTATATTCTATGAGCCTCACAGAAGAATCCCAAAGTACCCCCTTCAGATGAGGAAGAGTAAGGAGGAAAACGTGAGTGTCTGGATCTCTTGCGCATAAAGTCAACATTATGCTTGTTCATTCTAATAAAATTATCTGTAAAAAAGAGAAGTCAGAATTAGGGACAGCACTGGAGACTAAAAGATGTCTCCGAAATGGAGCTAATATGCTGCTGAGACAGCTGCCGGGATCACAAAAGTGAATGGGTGTCTGATGCAAAAATGGGGTCCAATGTGGACTGACTCTATGTTTTCTAAAGACTAAAAATACCTGTGATGACTAATTTTATAGACTGAGGTCTACTATTTTTAAAAGTGATCCATTAGTAATCACTCAGACCTGACCTCATTTCGTGGTTATTTGATGATTTTCAAGGCATTTATTTAGTTCACAAACTCAACAGGCAAAGTAATTGACCAGAAGGAGGAAGAAAAGACAGAGAGATCACTGCAAGAAGACTGAACAGCTCCTGTGTTGCTGGAGTTTTTGTTTGTTTGTTTTTTTAAGCAATTGGGGTTAAGTAACTTGCTCAAGGTTACACGGCTAGTCATTATTTGTGTGTGGATGCTCATTTTCTGAGGCCGGATTCGATCTCGGGTCATCCCAACTCTGAGGCCAGCGTTCTTACTCACTGCACCACCTAGCCGCCCCTATTGCTGGAGTTTTTTAAAGAACAGTTTTGAAACTTCTTATTGGGAGACAATATAGTATAGTGGAAAGTGCACTGAATTTTAAAGTCTGAGGACCTGGATATGAATCCTAGCTCTGCCACTGACTACTCAAATGACTTTGAGCAAGTCATGTCACTCCTATGGGCTTCACATTCCTTATCTATAAAAGGAGGTGGTTAAATTAGAGATCTCTATTTATGGTCCGACTTTAACTATATGAGTCTATGACTTTTCCTTAGGGATATCCACTAGCACATATCAACATTTATCTGTGTACATGGTCTATTCTTCCTCTTTCCCCCCTGCCCATTCTCCTACTAAGTAAGCTTTTTGAGGGCAGGGAAAGTTCCGTATGTGTGTGTGTGTGTGTGTGTGTGTGTGTGTGTGTGTGTGTGTTAGGTACTGAATAAAAAAGTGTGTTGAATGGATTAGAATATAGTAGAGTAGAACAGAAGAGAATAGGATGGAAAGGACTGGGCTGGACTAGGGTGGACTAGGTTAGGAAAGGATAGGATAGGGTGGGATGGGATGAGGTGGGATGGGAAGGGACGAGACGGTGTACAATAGGCTAGGACATGATTAGAATAAAATCCAGTAGAGTTTTTTAGGAAAAGCTGAGAATTATGAAAATCATTAGGCATACAACAAGTGCTTAATATATGTGCTTTTGCTGAATTACAAATTGACTGACTGACTGATTGAATATCCTGGGATCACTCTGTGGAATGCATTAATGAGTTTTATTTTGTCAGAGTTTATCAGAGAGTAATGATCAAACCAACTCTGACAGGATCTCCATTCAGTAGTCACTACTCTGTTTGGAAATTGGTATTTTCCAGGTCACTTATGAGAGCAGGCTGCATTTCTGTAGTTGTCTAGCAAGGAAAAGGGAAAAGCTTACTTTTCCCCCAGGTATGCTGACTGGTGATCCTGTATTCTGGAAATCCACCTGGCATGATAGAGCAGGTACTATTTATTTTTTTTTATTTATATTCTCAGTGCTTCAAACAGTCTCTGCCACATAATTATAAAGAATACAGGTTCTTAATGGGTACTGAAAATATATTTATTCAGTATAAACTTGACTCCCAAGTTTATACTGAAGAACAAGGAAAACCAAGGAAATTTACATGGAGATGATGGTATCTTTCTAGGTAAAGGTTTAAAGACATAAATTTCTATTACTGAAAATAATATTTGGACTATTAATGTGTTTATTTTTATGTGTCCAGAACAACTCTTTTGAAGCTAAAACACTAATTTGGCGGGGGGGGAAGATCCCAACAACCTGTGTTTGGTTTGTACTCTACAGAAAATACCTGACAAAATCAAGCATGTGTCAATCTTTGCTCAGAAGAAAAAACGCCTGAAATCTTCAACTTCCAGAAAGACAACAATCCCTTCAGACAAAGCTTCAGATGACTGATTTGATATTCTAATGAGGCATTGGACACTGATTACTTTAAAACGGTTTCCTGATGGACCAGTGGGGCCTTTCTCACAACTGCACACGGCTGTTTAAATCCCCCAGGAAACGCAGGTCACCACCCTCATCACTAACCTATTCCATTTGCATGACAGGGACCTAAAACCCTCTTCAGAGTGATAACACAGAAGGAACGGTAAAAGAAGTAATAGTAAAATTCTTCTTATATCTCTTATGATTTTTTAAAAAGTCAGAAAATGCAAAAATGCAGTCAAAAGAAAATATCTGTGAATATCTGTGGATAGAATCTCACTCAATGTTTCCTGTCTTATTTCTTCCAGGGCAGATGGTCACCCTGATTAATGTCTTAGGGTAGAGGTTTGGCTTTTGCTTAGGAAAAAATATATTAAGCAATCCAGTTCCTGAGGGGTCAGGTATCGGAAAGGAAATACTAAATAATATGGTTGTGGAAAATGTCTTCCAAACGAAGAAAGACAACTTAGGCTTAATTGTCTCAGAGAATAGTTGGTTACTGGGTCTAGCACCTAGTACCATGCTTTGAATGATATAAATGCATAATACATATATAATATACATAATACATAATATTATATATTATGTTATCTATGATATAATAGATAACATAAGATACATAATAAATTTGTTAAATTGAGGTGTCTGGGAGTCTATGGGGTAACCTGTATTTCCACTTAAGGACAGGGGATTTAGAGTCTGAGGACCTACGTTAGAATTTTGGCTCTAGGACTTACTGCCTGTAGGACATTGTGCCAGCCAATTGACTTGTCTCAACTTCCTCATTTGTAAAATGAGGCAGGGTGGACTTGATAAGTTCTTCCAGCTTGAACTCTATGGACCTATAAAGCTATGGAGTAGAATTACAGGGATATATTCAAACTGCTTTGTGGGGATTTTTGGTCTAGGCAACTCATTCCAATCATATATTTTTGTCCCTTCTCATAGAATAAAAAGTCAAAAAGGACCTTAAAGTAATGTGCTGATCTTTGACTGAGAGTCAGAGGACCTGAGTTTGATTCCTACCTTTGCTACTTACTACCTGTGTGACCTTGGGCAAGTTACTTCACCTCTTTGAGTCTTAGTTTCCTAATCTGTACAACAGAAGTTTGGATTAGATGACATTTAAGGGAACACAGCTTTATTTAGTGTGTATGTGCCAGTACATCTTCTAATCTACAGTGTCTTGATGAAACTGTCGTAGACAGATAAGAATCTATTCTGCTTTGGTAACCCATTCTCATGAATGAGGCTGGAGTCTCATTTTCTTAGGAAATGTTTCCTTATACCTGACATAAATACCTTCTATAGCAGCTTAAGTCCATTTATTTATCACCTTTTGAAGATATGAGTAAAACTGCTCAACATGTCCTCTTTCATAAATAATCATTCAACAATTTCATATGAATAGGTATTAAAATGGTCATTGCATATTTTATTACATTGTGTAGTAATTTAATACTTAATAACAATATTTAATAATTTAATTTAATTTAAAAACATTTTATTAAGTGCCTACTATGTATAGAGTAGTGGTACAGTGGATATGGACCTGAAGTCAGAAGACCTGAGTTTAAATCTGGACTCAGACACTTACTAGTCATGTGACCATGGGCAAGTCACTTAACCCTATTTGCCTCAGTTTCTTTATCTGTCAAATGAACTGGAGAACAAAATGGCAAACTACTCTAGTATCTTTGCCAAGAAAACCCCAAATGGGGTCATGAAGAGTTGGACATGACTGATAGCAAAGGAAGGATAGAAAGACAGAGATCCTCCCCTCAAGGAGCTTATATTCTATTGAAATGATACAAAATATAAATAGATAAGTAAATAAGAGTTATGGACAAAGCTAAGCAAAGTAACTTCGGGTGAGTAGCACTTTGAGGGACGATGTAAATGCCATAAAAGGTGAGGACTGAGTGTATTTCAGATGTGAGGGACCACTTGTACAAAGGCAGGCAATGGGGTGATAGAATGCCAGATACAGGGAATACATCCTGGGATAGTTTTACTAGAACTCAATGAATAAATGAAAGGAATATGAAATAGGACTGGAAAGGTGGGTTTAGGGAAAGAAAAAATAAATTGTTAAGGGCTTTAAATAGCAGACTGAGAATGTTTTTATTTTATTCTGAAAATAATAGCCATGAAAGATTTTTGAGAAGTGTGTAACATAACAAGATCTGTCTTTTAGGAATTTCAGTTTGGCAGCTTTATGGGGAATGAATTGAAGAGGGATGGGACTGGGGTCAGGGCTAACAATTTTCAGGAGTATTTCAATAGTCCAGGCAAGAAGTGTTAATCCTGTGAACTATGAATAGATAACATAGGTATGAAGAAGTTGAATATGAAGTTTGTCATGGAGGTAGGTTCAACAAGATTTGGCCAAGTGATTGGATATGTGGTCGTGGGAGAGAAAAGGGTCAAAAATAGTTCCAAAGATTTGGAATGGAGTGACTCAAAAGGTTGTGGTGCTATCAGTAGAAATGGGGAATTTTAGAAAAAGAAAGACTTAGAAGAAAATATATTTATAGAATTCTGTTTTGGACATGTTGACTTTGTGGTGCCTATAAGACATCAAGGTGGAGATGTCTATCAAGTATATGGTAGTATAGGATAGACATATAAGAGAGAGAGAATAGGACTGCCTATATTAGATTTGGGAGTTACCACATAATTGAACTCATGAAAACTGATGGGGTTA
Organism: Gymnobelideus leadbeateri; assembly: GCA_011680675.1. Taxonomy (NCBI): domain Eukaryota; kingdom Metazoa; phylum Chordata; class Mammalia; order Diprotodontia; family Petauridae; genus Gymnobelideus; species Gymnobelideus leadbeateri. Next base: position 36,787 of record WOXC01011842.1, on the reverse strand, counting down.
AAAAGGGAGAGAGGGTTTAGAGAGAGAATTAAAAGGGGCTCAGAGGACAATGTCTTGGGGTAGATAGATACAATTATTATATCCATTTTACAGATGAAAAAGATAAGGCTAAGTTAGAAGTTAAGTGACTTGCCTAGGGTCACACAACTAATAAGTGTCTGAGGTCAAATTTTAACTCAGGTCTTTCTGACTCCAAGCCCAGTGTCACCTAGCTGCCCATGTAATGCAGGAGCAATGCAGCTACTACAATGCTTCACAGAAAAGATGACCATAGAAAAGAGGATGTGACCAAGACCATGCCTGACATTCCCAAAGACATGAATCTTGAGGGAGTAGAATCAAACCGAAGGTAAAATTGATGTTCAGCAATCCCACTAAATGTTTAATGTTTTAAGTAAAACTCCTTCCTGCTGCCCCATCTCCAGAGTATATACCAGGTGCTATGGGGCATGGCATGTTCTAAGTCTTTATTGGCATCATGCTCATAAATCTTCTGGATTTTGAGCATTTCTTTTGCATAGAGAAAATAAATAGCTATCCTATGCTTCACTTACATTGCACAATGATCATCTTTCTGGTTGCTTTTGGGAGACCCTAGACTGCTAAGTTTTCAGATATTTCCCCTGAGGTTTCCAGGGTGTGGCATAATGAACCAAACAATGCAAGAAAGTTTCTGAACTTCTCTTTAGAGGTCAGACTCCTCAAGGACTGAACCAAACATATGCGTTTAGAGGTGAGGAGCCTCTTACTGAGAGAAGGTATCTCTAGACCTTAGTTTAGACTTCTAGATATGGGGGACACAAACCTGTGGTTTTCTGTCATGTAAGCCCTGTGGGGGCAAGGATATTGTTTTACTTAAAAACAATCTTTTTTTTTTTTTTTTTAGTTTTCAACATTCACTTTCGGAAGATTTTGTGTTCGAATTCCATTCCCCCCCCCCACTTCTTTCCTCCCAAAGACACCATGCACCATGCAATCTGATATAGGCTATACATGTATAGTCATCTTAAACATAGTTACACATTAGTCATGTTGTGAAAGAAAAATCAGAACAAAAGGGAAAAACCACGAGAAAGAAAAAACGAACAACAACAAAAAAAGAAAATAGTCTGCTTTGACCTGCATTCAGACTCCATAATTCTTTCTCTGGATGTGGATAGCATTTTCCATCACAAGTCTTTTGGAATTGTCTTAGATCATTGCATTGCTGAGAAGAGCTAAGTCTATCAAAGTTGATCATGCACAATGTTGCTATTACTGTGTACAATGTTCTCCTGGTTCTACCCACTTCACTCAGCATCAGTTCATGGAAATCTTTCCAGGTTTTTCCGAAATTCTCTTGCTCATCATTTATTATGAAACAATAGTATTTTGTTAGATTCATATAGCACAACTTGTTCAGTCATTCCCTGATTAATGGGCATCCCCCAAATTTCCAATTCTTTTTTTTTTAAAGTAATTGGGGTTAAGTAACTTGCTCAAGGTTACATGGCTAGTTATTTATGTGTGGGTGCTAAGTGAGGCCAGAACCCATCCGCGTCCTCCCAACTCCCGGCTGGTGCTCTTACTCACGGCGCCACCTAGCCACTGCACCCCCCCCCCCCAATTCCCAATTCTTAAAGGACAAGGATTGCTTTGTTTTTGTATTTTTTTTTAGCTATTGCAAATATTTTAATAAGTGTTCTCTGCAAGGCATTTAAAACACCAGTTTGTAAGGATAAACTCCATTGGAGAGAGAGAAGACAGAACACAGGTAGCCACGGAGCTGAGGAATTTTCTTGATTTGGGGTAGGATCTGAGAGTCTACTGTTTTCTGATCAGCCTTGCACTGCTCTGTAATCTCGTATTTCTCTTTTTCTGTGTCAAAAATCTCTCCTTCTTGGTGTCTAGGTTTACGGAGCCTCTTCTTGAAGTAAGCATCAGCAAGATGATTTGGAATTTTCACACTTGTAAGGTTAATCCGGGTAGAAGTGGCAATGACAAATTTCTGATGGGTCCTTCTCAGAGGAACACGGTTGACGGTCAGAGGTCCAGTCTCCAGTAGCAAGCCACCAGCCAGCTGCTTTAGGAAAATCACACTCTTGCCCCTGTGGCGGCCAGTGAGCACGATCAGAACGGTGCCCGAGTGGTGCCAGCCCGAAGCCTCTTCACAGGCTGCCTGAAGGGCTTTTTGCCATGACTTAGCAGCTTTCTAGGCACATCCTCAGTAGGGTAATACCGAGGCATTTTGCGAATCTCTCTCTCTCTCTCTCTTTCTCTTTCCTTTTTGACCTCCTCCTTGGGTGGCTTTTTGTCCACCATCTTGAGAGACGGGAAAGACTGTTTTTGTATTTTTATCCCCAGTACCTGGCATAGTGTCTAGTACACATTTGTCATTTAATAATTGATTGTTGATTTTTAAAAAAAGGAATGGGAGGAGAGGAAATGATAGCAATATGGATAGACAATCATGTTAAATAACCTCAGTTCAAAATTATCTCATTTTCTTTAGCCATCCATCATAAATTTCTTTCCTAGTTCCTCCATTCCAAATTACTCATGGTGGTCTTTAGTTGTGAGACTGTGATCTTAGAATAATAGCAGCTTGGAATCATGTTTCTAGAAAGGGTTCCACCTTAAATCTATCTTTTACTCTCTAGGAGCAAAACTAAATTATTCCCAATTTAGCTTTTTCCAAAAGTTAAAAGGTATGATTCAGGCTGGCATAGAAGCGCTGTAGGAGGAAGTGAGGGAAGGGAAGCAATAATTGCCAGGTATAGGATTCCCAGAGGGAGATACTTGGAAACCTTATCATGGCTCAGCCTGTTTCTTCAGCCCTTTGTAACGGGTGGACTTGGATTTCAGGAGGAATGTGCCATTTAAAGACTGTCTCACTCTTCAGAAGTTTGGGGTTCATCGTGTAGAAAATTACATATGATATCTGCTTTTTAAAAGTATTTTGACTGATTTTGCTGATTTTTAAATCTTTCTCCTCTCTATGTCCCAAAAATTCTTTGTTTTAAGGAATAGTTCTCTCTAAAGGGGCAGAAAATCTAGGCAAGATTTAAAAAAATCAATACAAATCTATTTTTAAAAGAAGAGTGTCTGTCAGTTTTCAGGAGTAATAATCTCTTTGATCCCCAAATCCAATGGAAGTTAAAGTTACAAATTAGTTACAGACAACTCTTAGCAAAGGAGAAATAGAATCCAAGTAAATGGGAACTAAAATATTAGCCAATAGGAAAGCAATAAATTCATCACAAAACCAGAATTTATGTTTTATTCCCTCATTTTAGCCCCTCTAGCCCCTCTAAGTACTTATATGTACCAAGTACTAGGTGCTGGAGAAACTAAGAGGAAGCACAAGCAGTCCCTTTCCTTTAAGGAAGCTCTCACCAAGTCTTACTGATTCTCCCTTAGCAATATCTCTCTTAGTTGGCATATATCCCTTCCTTTCCACTCTCATTCCTATCTGATAGACTTAATCCTAGTCTATTCCTCACACAATCATTAAGCACCTACTGTATTCAGGAAGTATGAGAATATATATGTACACACATGTATACACACATATATGTGTACACACATATATGCATATACCTATATACGCATACACCTACATACAGAATATACACTTATGTATACATGCATATGCACATGTACAATACACATATGCACAAGAATCCATACATCTAGACATATATTGTATATACACACATATACTCATACATGCATCTACAGACATATATGCTTGCACATATGCACACCTAGAACACAATATACAAGTGTGTCCATACTGCAAACACACATATAGCTGGATATGCACACACACAATACAATATACATTTCCACACATGTATGCATGTACATAATAGAGACGTGCACATATACAATACACACATATGTCTATATACACATCTATACATGTATGTGTATGTATAGATGTAGACACCTATACATACATATATATACACACATATACACATCCATTCATCTATCTATCTATCTACTATCTGCAAATACTCTTAAGGAACAAAGTCTGATGAGGTACAGACTTAGACAAATGGCAAGGATATAAGATAAAGTGAGATGAGTGTAAATGAGATGTCCGGGCAAAGCTCTATGAGAAATTGGAGGGAGGAAAGCTTACTTGACGTTGGAGATTTTGTGGTGAAGGTAGCACCTGATCTTGACCTTGAAGGAAGGAACATCAGCAGGTGAAGAAAAGGGCCAGAGAATCCCTACCTGACATGGAAGACAAGGAGAAAAGGTATGGAGAGGGAGGACAGAACGAGAACTGAGAATGTTTGTCTCTTTGGGCCCTTCATGATCTGCTCTTGGGTTACTTTTTCAGGCTCCATGTGAACTACTATTCTTCATGAGCTAGATCTTTGTTCCAGTTGAATGGCTCACACAGCATTCCATCTCCTGTCTCCTTGCCTTTGTGTAGACTGTGACCCCAAGACTTCTTCCTCACCTCAGCTACACAGACTATCAGGCAGCTAAGGGATGCAGTGGATAGAGCAATGGGCTTGGAATCAGGAAGACTCATCTTCCTGAGTTCAAATCCAGCTTCAGACACTTACTAACTGTGTGACCCTGGGCAAGTCATCTAACCCTGTTTGCCTCAGTTTCCTCATCTATAAAATGAGCTGGAGAAAGAAATGGAAAACCACTCCAGTGTCTGCCAAGAAAACTCTAAATGGGGTCAAAAACTCTAAATGGGGACTGAAACAACTCCACAACAACATAGAATATTTACCTTCCTTCAAAGATCAGCTTACTTAAGTGCTTCTTCTTATGGGAAACTTATCTCTGATGTCCTAGTTGCTAGTACTCACTAGCAGGAATATTTGTATCTATTTTGTATTGAATTTTTTCTATGCAAATGTTGTTTCTGCCAAATAGAAAGTCTGTTCCTTCAGGGTATGTGCTATTTTGTTTTTATCCACTATTACAGTACCCTGCATAGAAGTAGTTAAGAAATGCTGAATTAATGAATAAAAGTAATTCAGCTTAGCCAGAATGCAGATAAGAATATCTAATAGTATAAGAAAACTGGAAAGTTTGAGGAACTTGAATGCCAGGGTTAGATATTGATGTTTTATTTGGTGGATAGTAGGGGGTGCTGATAATTTTTTTTAGGAGTGACGTGTTCAGAGTAGTGCATTTGGGACATTCTTAAGACTATGTTGTATGTGAAGGATGACTTGGAGAAGTAATAGATTAACAGAGGTTAATAGATTAGCAGAAGCCTGATTAGGAGAATATTTCAATACTCTAGTTCAGATGTAATAAGAACTTGAACAAAAGTACTTATGGAGGGAGTTCAGAGGAAGGGACAGATTTGAAAAAGAATATTATAAGAAGGGGAGGAAGTCAAATGTAGCAGTGACCAGTCCTTCTGGAGAGCATGCCTAGGAATGGATCCTTTTCAGGGCCACATTTGCCTCAGTGTTTTCTAATGGGCTCCTTGATTAGAAACATGTACCACAACTCCTTTGGCCTACTTCATCCTCCCCAAAAGTGGTTTCTCCTCTTTCTCAAATTGCTCATGGCGCTATTTGGACCTCTTTATATATATCTCTTTCTCCTTTGTGTCATTATCAATTATAAATATGTCATAAGATCTTTGAGGGCAGTCCTATCTAATTTATTCATACATTCTAGGCACATGGTGCCAGGAACTAGGGGTACAAAGACAAAGAAAAAGATAATCCAGCACCTGCTCTCAAGAAGGTTTAACTTTGTAATTTACCCTGAGACTTTTTTGTTCTGTTTATTTGTTTGTATAAATTTTCCTAGATAAGCTTTTCTTAATTTAGCGCCTACCTCTGCTCTACCTATTGAACATTTTGAATGGATTTCCTGTAGACATCTTAAATTTGACATATCCAAGACTGAACTCATCATCTTTCCTCCTAACATTCCCCTCTTGCTAACTTCATCTTGGTTTTTATGAGACAATAGGGGTTAAGTGACTTGCCCAGGGTCAGACAACTAGTAAGTGTCTGAGGCCACATGAACTCAGGTCTTCCTGACTCCAGGGCCAGTGCTCTATCCACTGAGCCACATAGCTACTCTGCTAACTTCTTCTTTTCTTTTTGCTTTTTTATGGAGGGGTAAGGTAGGGCAATTGGGGTTGTGACCTGCCCAAAGTCACATGGCTAGTTTTGTGTTAAGTGTCTGAGGCCGGATTTGAACTCAGGTCTTCCTGACTCCAGGGCCAGTGATCTATTCACTGTGCCACCTAGCTACCCCTGCTAACTTCTTTATTATTGTCAAGGGTACCACAATCTTCCCAATCTTTCACTCTAGGCATCATTCCTGACTCCTCACTCTCCCTCATCTCCCATATCCAATACATTGACAAGGCTGTTAATTTTACCTTTTTGACATGTCTCATATATCCCGTCCTTTCATCTGACCCTGCCACCACACTATTTCAGCCTTCATCACCCCACAACAGGAAGACTGTAATAGTCTGGTTGGTCTCCCTGCCTCAGGTCACTCTGCACTCCACTTCACCTATCAAAATAATCTTTCTAAAGTTCAAATCTGACTGTGTCACCCCCCCTCCACACACACACACACACACACACACACACACACACACACATCATTCAATGAACTCCAATGTATCTCTTTTATTTTCAGGATCAAATATTAAATCTGCTCTTTGGCCTTTTATAATCTGCTCCTCTTCTTGTGCCTTGCTGTTGTTGAGTCATTGAGTCATGTCAGATTCTTTCTGACCTCATGGACCATGATGCCAGATCCTTCTCTCCTCCTTTATCTCTCATGTTCATGGCTTCCAAGTTGCTATCTATCCATCTCATCCTCTACCATCCTCTTTTCCTTTTGCCTACAATCTTTCCCATCATCGAGGTCTTTTCCAATGAGTCCTGTCTTCTCACGATGTGGCCAAAATATTTAAACTTCAACTTCAATATTTGACTTTTCAGTGAGAAGCCTGAATTAATTTCTTTAAGTATTGATTGATTTGATTTCCTTGCTGTCCAAGGGACCCTCAAAAGTCTTCTCCACAAGCACCACAATTTGAAAGTGTCGATTCTGAGGCTCTCGGCTTTCTTTATAGTCCAACTCTCACAGCCACACTCCCTTCCAAGTATTCTGAGATCCAGACACAGGACACTCCACACACAGGACACTCCATCTCCCACCTGTAGCTTGTTCCCCATGCTTAGAATTCTTTCCCTCATTTCCACCTTCCAACTTCCTCAGCTTCCTCTAGGTCCTATTTTCTGCAAGAAGCCTGTCACAAGTCACTTGAGCCTCCTCTTTGAAGTCTCACTTTGCTCATATGTAAGATCAAAAGCAAAGGACAAACAAGCCATGTCTGGGAATTTGGGCAGCAGGAGTAAAGTCCACTGAAGAGGCAGAGGTATTGGCATGCTGGAAAGAACTTTGGCCCTGGGGTCAAGGTATCTACCTCTGAGGTCCTGGGGCAAGTTACTACTTCCCAGGACCTGTTTCCTCATATGTAATATGAGGGATTTTAATTAGATAGCCTCTTATGGTATTTTAATTAGATTAATTATGGGATTTTAATTAGATAGCCTCTTATGGTATTTCCATCTCTAGAGCTATGATAACAATAAAAGAAGAACCTGGGATACCCCAAGGACAGTTTGCATCTATGTTGCCTTTGTTTTATTAAAACAAATATTTTCATTAATGGGATTTGTTCTGTGAAGCTTGGATTCAGTCAAAAGGCCACACTTGAGGATCTAGAATGCCACATGTGGCCTTGAGGCGGCATGTTCCCCACTCCTGTTAGAAGTTCTGTATTGTTTGGGTCCCCAGGCATCCAGTCACTCATGGTCAGATGTAGTCATCTAAATAGGTGAACCTAGGAAAGGGTCAGTTTGGCATGCTCCTTAATCTGTGACCTTGCATGAAGAACATTATTTTTTTTCCATATTGGTTCTCATTTTTCTCATGGTCCTTCTGGGTCCTGGGCTCATTCACTTTGGAAAGAAAGTACTCCCACCGCCTTGTGTGAATTCCCTGGTGACAAAGTAAATCCTGCCCTGTCCTAGATGTCAGTGCTCTGCAATAAAATCCCATTTCTGCACGCTGACTTCAGCTTGCTATATAAAATACCTTCCCTGCTTAACACATAACAGTTGTCATCAAAATCAGATATGATGGTATATATAAGCAACACTGTAATCATAAAACATAATACAAATGAAAAGTATAGTTATTATTACCTTCTTGACCATAGCAATGTGTCTATAAAATACAATGAAAGTGTTCATGCTAAGTGTTTAGATTTCAACTACAGAAGGAGTTTCAAATATAGAACCATGCTGATTAAAATATAACAGCTAGGAAAATTCACCTACCATGTTCTTGATCCAGGTCAACGGACTCTGGGAAGTTTCTAATAAGTTCACCAATATCTTTCTCTTTGTCTTGAGAAAAATTTGCTTGGGAACCTGTACGCAGGAATATTAAAAGCCCATTAATAGGTGGCAGCTGTTTTTTCATTTCGGTAAAAATGTATTCTGATCTTAATTTCTGACCTTCAGTTTTGCCCAAGTGATTCTCCAAGGTATTTAGAATTTGATTAATCCAAAAATTGTTAGGAGAGTCAGATGCATCTACAATGAGGGTTGGGGAGGGGAAAGATTGAAAAAAGCAAATTAATGCTCAGATAAACAATCTGATAAATAAACAAATAGATCAAACAAACAATCCAATAAATGAACAAATAGGTCAATTAAATAATCAAATAAATAAATAGACAGATTGATGGAAGATGGACAGATAGGCAGACAAATAGACAGACAGACAGATAGAGATGAAGAGAACACCAGTGACCAATTGTTCTGACTCTCACTGTTTACACTTTGATTGTCCTAGACAAATCTATGAAGAAGAGCGCTACTGCTGAAAAGAAACAAGCTCGGATGCCTTTTGTCTTGATTAATTACATAGCTAGTCAAGTGGAAGGCACCGCGGAATATCTGCAATTGGATTTCATGGTTCTTGCTACTGCACACTATGGGGATGGAGCTGCAAATGTAAACCACCTCCAACAAAGAAATGACTCAATGAAATCATACACTGCGTGCTGCCTAAGGCAGGGGAGGCACCCGAGTCTGCAGGCCGGCAGGCAGTTTCTGCCTGGATGGGGGGGAGGGCTCCCCACAGCCTCTGGCAGGGGGATTTCCCAGAGATGAGCAGAGAAAGGGTAGAATGAATATACTGCTGTGTACTTGTGAGTAACAAGCTCCTGTCACAGTGTGGGCATGAGAAAGGAAATGAAGGAATACTATCCCTTGTGGCACCAACTGCTCACGAAATTTTTCTGTTCATCAATTTCTGAGCATGTGTAGTGTTTAGTAAGAGGCCATCTGTCTTTTGTTGGGACGCACTGAACGGTGGCAAAGAAATGTCTGTTGTCAAGCAGGAGAGTTGCTACCCTGGAAGAGAATGGGGCTGCAGGCCTTCCAGCTCCTGGTTTGTCTCCTTCAGAGAAGAGGGCAATTGCCAATGGGATACAGATGAACATTTTTTTAAGTATGAAGCACACACTGTCTCTGTATCATACGACAGATAAGATCACTGTGATAATAACTGATAGTTTTAAAAGCATTTTAATGTTTGCAACCCACTTTACCTCTGTGATTTTATTTGACCCTCATGGCAATTTAATAAGGTAGGTGCTCTAGGTATTATCAGCCCCGTTTTATATCTGGGGAAACTGAGGCACCGAGAATTTTTTTTTAATGACTTGCCATCAGTCACACAGCTGGTAAGTACTGGAGTTTCATACTTGCACAGCACTTGACCATTACGGAACACACTTAACTTGCATTATCTTCTCTGATCTCAACCACTCTATGACAATGATAGCAGGAGTATTATCCTGTATGTAAAGAAAGTTGTCAAGGCTAATGCATTCTAGAAGTATCAGTATTCTTCTCCCCCCTTCTTATCCCTACTTTACAGATAAGAAACCTCAGGCACAGTGCTCGCTCCAAGACACACTTTTACAAAGTAATGGAACAAAGTCTTGAACCTAGACCTTCTTGCTCCAGGACCTTTCCTATTACATTATGTTGTACATGTAAACTCTGCAGCAGTTGCATCTATGTATGTATAAATAAGTAAATATTTGTCTTTATGTATACACATGCACATACCCACACATATAATTTCCACTATTTAATGCACTTTGTAATATATAACCTACAGGTCTTTCAGAGACAAAACTGCCACTTGACCGTTCAATTCAAGGAAAACCTTCCTTGATAAATAATCACAGAGAAGGGAACTGAGGGCGATCTGGTAACCTTGAGAGTTTTCTTCGACTCTCATCTGCTCTAAACCAGCTTTAATATTCATTTGTGTGAGTGTGGCTATAAAAGATATGGTGAACATACAATAGCATCTATTGATTTGGAAGGTCAAGAACAGATTTTTACAGCAAACTACATATTATAACATTGGGCTATTAAGGCTGCAATTTCTTAGCTGGTATGTGGATGCCTTTATGGGGATGGGGGGAGGAAGAGGGTAAGGACAAAATATTTATCCCAAACCTCAAGATGCAGGTGCTTTTTGCATAGTTGTAACTATTATGTCTTTTAAGCTCTCCAAGAATGAATGAATGAACAAATGAGTGAATAATTTAGTTAAGTGCTTACTATGTACAAAGCATCTTCTAAGCACAGAGGACACAAATAGGAAAGCAAGACAGTCCTGGCTGTCGAGGTCACATTCTAAAAGGAAGACCACATATATGAAGTTTCAGCTACAAGTCAGATGGAAAGGTTTCATGCTCTTTGGGTTTCTGTTTTCAATAGAGCTCCAGCCGATATGAAATAATCATGATGCTGTCATCAGAAGTTCAGTCCCCAGGTGGACTTGCTGGTTATTTCCCACCATGTTTTGTTACTTTCATAGATTGTACCCATAAGGCAGTCCAGGTGTATGCTGCTGGTTTGCCTTGAGATCATAGGATAATAAGAACACAGATTTAGGTTGGAAAGGAGTTTACGTATCTTCAAGTCCAACCCCTTCATTTTGCAGAAGTGGAAACAGAGGCCCAGGAAAGGTGAGTGACTTGTCCAGGTTCATACAGTTAGTAAGCATCTGAGACAGGGTTTTAACTATGCTATGGCAGGGGAAATCACTTGTGGTCCATAGGGCCAAGTCAAAGGTTTCTAAAAATCAGTAGGAGAGTCAAGCCCTATTACAACCTTCAAGTAGCAAAAAACTAAAGTGTACACAATAGCCCCTCATGGAACTATATTTAGTTTTCAGTACCCTGTATAATTGATCAGTGAGGTAAGGAGCACCCAGATCACTTAATCAACCCTGTTCTTTTTTTTTTCTTTTTTGGAGGGCAGTTGGGGTTAAGTGACTTGCCCAAGGTCACATGGCTAGTAAGTGTTAAGAGTCTGAGGCTGGATTTGAACTCAGGTCCTCCTGACTCCAGGGCCAGTGCTCTATTCATAGTGCCACCTAATCGGCCAATCAACCCTGTTCTAATTCAAAGTCTAACTGGGGTAAAGAGGACATTGCCTTAGGATGCCCTTAAGGTAGCAAGATAAAAGGATTTGCCCCGTGTTTCCATGGCACCCCTCTCCCAGCATCTAATTTCCCCTCTCTGATACCTTCTCCCTGTCTGATACCTTCTCCCTACCTCCTCTGGATTTGGGAGATCAGGATCTGCACACTATGACTTGAGCACTTTCTAGGGAATATCCTTGGCTTTCCTGACTCATCTGTAGCAAATAAAGCACATTGTTTACTATGCTTCAACCTCCTTCCTTTTCCCTTTCTATTAAATTTACCCTGGGGTCAAGAATTTCTGGTTATGGCTCTGTTAGTACTGGACTAAGAGACAGAGCCCTTTGCATATCTGGGCTAAGCAGGATGCACTAATAGCATCAAATCATCCAACTTCATGTATAAAGAAAGCAAAAATGGGCAGGAAGAGAAATCTTAACAGAGTTTGAAAGCAGCTTGGTTTGCCTTAGCTGACCTCACACACACACACACACACACACACACACACACACACACACACACACACACATTTTCCACAGACAGAGGGAAGAAATCCCCTTTGTCACTTGAAGTCCATTTTCCAAAGGTTTCTTACTAACTTCAAGTGCCCCACCCTACCCTTCTTCCTTTCCCACTCTCATGCTCACTTTCCCTTCTTAACCCTTCTTCACCACTCCCCTCTGTCTGTCTCTTTCTGAAACATATTTTCTGTCTATTCTTATTTCCTCTTCGATTTGCTTAAAGAGGACAATGGGTATAATGCAAATTGGTTGTGTTAATGGGGCCATTATATCTCATGCATAGTGCATTCAGTCTTAAAATCGCCCTGTAATGTTTCCTAATGTGAGCATAGACACCAAAAAGATACTCAACTCTATTTAATTTATGACTTCCAGGGAACTTACAGAAGTCAATGTACTCAACAAATTACTAAAACTGCAGGATTAATTTCAAGAAGGGACCATAGGGAAGTTTAATCACTGAATTCCAAGGTTGAAAGGACCCTGAAGATATCTTGCCCACACACCTGTATTCAGGTAGGGTCACATCAAAACCAGTCTAGATGAATGAAATTCTATGCTATTTTTAAGTATGTTGAGGAAAAAGAGATTCATCAATTTCCCTCCTGCTAGGAATTAAAATACTCAGCACAGAATATTCCTTGGGGCAATGAAAAATACCTTCAGCATGAATGCACCTCTGTTTTATGCCTTGCTTGATATTGGTAATCAGAAGATCATTGAACAGTTATCTCTGTGGTTGTACTAATCTAGAAATTCTGTATGCATTTAACATATGCATGGGTTATTGAATGAGAGTCTTTAAGGAAGTATGTTGTTTTACTAAATCAACTGACTTTTTTTTTTTTTGGTAAGGATCAATCACAGTAGGATTGCACATTCCTTAAATCTTTCAGGCAATTGTGTGATTTTCAAAATGTGATCTACTACAAAAAAATCATCTTCAAAAGCCTGCCTACTGTAAACTAATGCACTGTTGGTAGACCTGTTAATTGATAACCATTCTGGAAAACAATTTGTAATTATGCAAATAAACTAAAGAGACTAAAATATTACATATATAATCCAGAGCACTCATAACTGGGATTGCACCCTGAGAAGGTTATTTCCCTCATGTATTTACATAAGTATTTCAGAGCAATTTTATTTATACTAACAGAAAGTTGGAAAAAATACTTTGCCAAGCAATGGGAGCCTTTCTGGCTTGATTGTGCTTTGCTGACATGGAAACATAGACTCATCGATTTAGAACTAAAGAGGACCTTAAAAGGCAATCTAGTTCAATTTTCTCATTTCACAGTTAAAACTAAGGCTCAAAGAGTCCAGTGACTTTCCTAAGGTCCCATAGTCATACTTTTTGAGACCCCTGGTTTATGTCTCTATCACAAGGAAACATCAGAATTGAACTTTTGTAGAGGAAATAGCACCTGCCCTAAAGAAGCTTGTATTACATTAACTGTTGTAGCTTTTTGATAAAACAACATGGAAAACTGGAGGTATGAAGAGGTGTGAAATGTGTTTCATTATATAGATGCACATTTTTGGCCTCTTTATTTGGAATTTCAAGTTGAACTGCTTACAATGGCTTTACAGCTCTATTTGAATAGGTAAATCGATGTTAATATACAAATTCAGAGAAGGCATTTAATCTGGCAGCCTTGATTCTGAGTTTTGGGGACTCAAAAGATATACTAATATGGTCTTACCCAAGTCACTGGCTACCATTCTCATTTTTATGTAAAACTACTGAGCCACAACAAGGGTAGGGCAGCTAGGACTTTGCCCTAGGCATCAACATCTGTGGAGGTTTTTCCATAAATTGGTCTAGATAGCAGCATTCCTGCTCTCCATGGTTTTCTAGTGGCCTAGATAGCAAAGTAAGACACCATTCCCTCTCCTGGCCTTGGGCTGGTACCTCTTGTCACTGTGGCACCCCTTTCCTGAGGTTTATATTCTATGACCATGCATGAAGGAATATGGTTCATACTCCCTGGGGAAGTCTCTCCTCTCTACCCTTTTTTATTTTTATTTTTAAAGAATATTTTTATTTTTTAAAAATTACACAATACAATTTTTAACATTTATTTTTAAAAATAATTTCAGAATTCCAAATTCTCTCCCTCCCTCTCCCCTTCTTTGAAAAGACAAGCACTCTGATATAGATTATACATGTGCAGTCATGGAAAATGTATTTCCATATTAGCCATGTTGCAAAAGAGAACACAGATTAAAAAACAAAACAAAAAAAGAAGGAAAATAAGGAAAATTCTAGAAGTATGCTTTGATTTACATTCAAACTCTATCAGATCTTTCTCTGGAGGTGGTTAATACTTTCCTTCATAAGTCCTTCAGAATTGTGTTAGATCATTATGTGGCTAAGAATAGCTGTGTCATTCACAGTTGATCATCATACAATATTGCTGTTACTGCGTATGATGTTCTCCTGGTTCTGTTCATTTTCCTTTGTATCAGTTCATAAAAGACCTCCCTGGTTTCTCTGAAACCATTATTTCTTATAGCACAATAGTATTATATCACATAGTTTGTTCAGTCATTCTGCAATTGAGGGGCATTCCTTCAATTTCCAATTCTTTGCCACCACAACAAGAGCTACAATAAATCTTTTTGACATACAAGGCCTTTTTCTTTTTCTTTGATCTCTTTGGGATATAGTAATGGTATTGCTTGGTAAAAAAGTATGCAAAGTTTTATAGCTCTTTGGGCATACTTTCAAATTTCTTTACAGGATGGTTGGATCAGTTCACAATTCCACAGTGTATTTGTGTTTCAATTTTTCCACATCCCCTCCAACATTTGTTATTTTCCTTTTTTTGTCATATTAGTCAGAATAGATGTGAGGTTGTACCTTAGAGTTGTTTTAATTTACATTTACATTTCTCTAATCAAGAATGATTTAGAATATTTTTATATGGCTATAGGTAGCTTTGCTTTCTTCTTCTAAAAAGTGTCCATACCCTTTGATCTTTGACTGTTCATATCATTTGATCATTAATGAGTCGAGGAATGACTTGTATTTTCATAAATTTGACCCATTTCTCTATATAGTTGAGAAATGAGTCCATTACCAAAGAAACTTGCTATAAAATTTCCTCCTAGTTTCCTGCTTTCCTTCTAATCTTGGCTACATTGATTTTGTTTGGGCAAAAATGTTTAATCAAATAATCAAAATTATTTATTTTATATCCCTTAATATTCTCTATATCTTGTTTGGTCATAAATTTTCCCCTTATCCATAGATCTGACAGGTAAAGTATTCCATGCTTCCCTAATTTGCTTATGATATTTATTTCTCTAATTTGTTATCTAATTATCTAAATTTATTTCTCTAATTTATTTCTAAATACCCATTTTTACCTTATCTTGGAGATGGTATGAGATGTTGGTCTATACCTAGTTTCTGCCAAAGTGCTTTCCCATTTTTCCCAGAAATTTTTATCAAATAGCGAGTTTTGATCTTTGTGTTTACCAAACACTAGATTACTATGGTCACTTACTTATTATGTACTCAATCAATTCCACTGATCAGCCACTTTATTTCTTAGGTTGTGCCAGATTGTTTTGATGATTACCACTTTGTAACACAGTTTGAGATATGGCATGACTGGCCACATTTCTTCACATATTTTTTAGAAATTAATTCCCTTGGTAGTCTTGACCTCCTCTCTACACTTGTGATGGGATGATTCTCTACAATGCCACCACCCCACAGTCTCACTGCTTTCTGTAGACACCATCCCCTTGCCCCAGGTATTTTTCCCTGAAGTGAAATAATTCAGTTATAATTCTGCACAGTTAAATTATAAAGCTAAATGCTTTTGTCATTGAATGAATAGAATTTAATGTGTGGATCAGGTATTTTTTATACCCAATCCTACATTTATTGCCTGTTAGCTAATAGTTTCTCATGGATTGTATAGCCAAGGCAATATTCATAGCACTGATGGCAACTATGAATACACTGGTGTAATTCTGAATCACAAAATATAACAGATTCTAGATCTAGAAGACAGAAGCAAAACATTTATTCAGAAACCAGAAAGTCATATCCCAATAACAGTAAACCAAATCCATCATAACAACAAAGAAATTTATACACAGTAACACTGCAGAGGGCAACACCATCCCAAAGCCTTTCCACTGCTTGGGTCTTCCCACAAACAAACACTCACAATCTTAGTTGTCTGCTTGCCTGCATTTTCTCCTACCTTCATTCTAACTGCTCTGACTCCTGCTCCATCCATTCAGTAAACTCCTCCCACCACAGGTTCTATGTGAGTATATTTGGCCTATTAAGGGAGGGAAGATCTTCATATTACCATTACCATTACATGGACCCCACTTTTCTCCTGCAATTTGAGACTATATTTTGGATATAGATTCAATTCTTCCATATTCTATAGAATTGTTATGATGGCCTTGTTTTGTTCTCATTGAAAAGCTTTTATTTTTTAATTTTTTGCAACCACTGAGTGGATTTAGTGGTCAGAGTCCTTCCCCATCTGTATTTTAAAGTTTTCTCCAGAGAAATGTAAAATTGCACATAGCAAACTGTACTTAACTCCCATGTGCATGAGAGGTTATACACATAGTTTTGAAAGATGGCTTCATTTTTATCTTAATGGGTGTTTCATTTAGAAAAATAGCTGTATATTAGTAGATCATCTGAAGATGATATAGCTGGAGTCAACTAGGTATAGCAGAAAGAAACCTGGACCTAAGTCAGAACCTTTATTTAAATTTTGATAATTGCTATCTATATGACCTTGGGCAAGTTAATTAATCTCTCTTGGCTTCAGTTTCTCATCTGTAAAATAAGGAGGTTAGACTAGATGTTTTGAAAGTCCCTTCTAGAACCAAATATATGATGTCATAGCATTCAAAACATTAAAAGAGGCATTATGGCATAGTAAAAAACAAACAAACAAACAACAACCTGAATTTAGAATCTGAAGAACTGGTTATAAATCCTGCCTCTGACACTTATTGACTATGCAACCACGGGTAAGTCACACTTTCTCTGAGCCTAAGTATCTACAAAATAGGGATAATGATATCTATACTGCTGTCCTTGTAGGGTTGTTGTGAAGAAAGAACTTTATAGACATTAAAGATGTATAAGACCATGTGATGTGTTTTTTATAGTTCTATGGCTACATATATGTTATATATGTATATATATGTATATATGCACTCATAGATTAAAAGTTATAAAAGATGGAATACTTGCATTTTTCTATGTTTCTTGAGTTTTCAATTGCTTCTGCTATTTTTTCATTTGCTAGTAGTCTTTGTTTAGGAGTCACATACTGTTGATTTTGGCCTTCAGGGAAAGAATATAAAACTATATTAAAACTAGTATTGTAGACATCATTGTACTATACACTATAACCATCTAATATGACTGTATGTTACTTTATCAAATACAATTATTTTAAGAATGATCTATAGGGGTAGGTAGGTGGTGTAGTGAATAGAGCACTGGCCCTAAAGACCTGAATTCAAATCCGACCTCAGACACTTGTTACTTAACTAGTTGTGTGACCTTGGGCAAGTCACAATCCCAATTACCTTGACTTCCCCCCTCCAAACAAATGATCTGTAGATAAATGTTGGGGTGGCTTTCCAAGCCTTAACCTGGGAGAAAAACAACTGTGGAGAAAAATGTCTAACCTAGAGTAAGATTAAAGGAAAAATGTTTCATGAACCCCTTTCTACAAAATAAGTATTGTTAACACCCCCTTATAACTTATTATGCTACTTAAGATATTTGTTTAGATGTATTCGTTAGGTGTTTATAATAACCATAATAACTTTTGCCTCCAAATTAAAATTTACATTTTAATCATGATTATAAAACATAAAATGTTATTCTACCTGTAATTATGAATACTCCAAGTTTAAAATGATAAAACCCAAATTATAAAATTGCTATGAATATTTAATGTGGGACATACTGTCAGAATGAATTCTATAATTCTATAAGAATTAAGATAAATAATTTAGCAAGACCTTATATGCTAACTAATATCTGTAAGACTTCATATTAAGTTTCTTTATTTTATAAATATTGTTGAATTTAAATAACATTTTAATGAAATAAGTTATAATGAAATGTTATCTTTATATTTAATATTTATTATATTATATTCATATTATTAGATTGTTTCCATTTACAACTTGAAATTATAACGTCTAACACAATATAATAATTGTATATAAACTTAATTTTGATGGCCTTAGATCTAGTTCTGCGACCCATTTATTTCTGTATTTTAGTTAGGACAAGAAATGAAGTGAAAATGCTTGCTCACATGAATATATTACACGAATTGTTAAAGAATGTCATAAGCTCTCTTGTAAGTAGAATTTCTACTTATTTTTATTTTCTACTTATTTTATCTTATTTTTAGGCACTTAACCAATTTATAAACATAAATAGCTAGTTACTATATAAAATATGTGCTTTTCTGTTGGCTTAAGATAAATGCTATACCAAGTGATAAATGTATTTAAATTTCAATTGCATATGTTGCTTCTTTTTAAAAAAAGTTGAGATATTAACTCATTACTATAAATTTTATAAGGAAAGATAAGGAATATCTTCAGATATGACTTTCTTCTGTACCCATGGTACAGTAGCTACTTTCCCCCCCAAAAAACTACTGAATGGCTCATCATGATCCTAATCAGTTCATCCAAAAATCCTTTGGGGAAGAATAGTAACATAAGTGGAGGGTAACTCGGTACAGAGAGAGCGCAACGTAAGGTTTACTTTTGCAGAATGTTTGTGATGGTCCACCATTGTTTCAAGATGGCTTGTAATGCACATGCCTGATGACTTTGGCTTTCAAATAGTCGGACCTTTGATTCCATTTCCCCTTTACTGACTGAATACTCACTGTCCCAATTGCTATTTTGCTGGACACTTAGACCTTATGGGGAAAGATAAAGTTATATTTTGTTGCTAAAAGTGAGTCTGTGCATAGAACATTCAGGCAACATTTCTCTACATTTTAGAAGAAAACCAAAGTCAGGTTATCCTATACATTTCATCACAAGATCTTTGGTAGGTAAGGGCACCTAGGGTCATGAGGTTTGGTGAAAAATGGTGATAGGATCAAGAGGGGAAGGAAGAGAGATCTCAGGCTGGAGGCAATGGATTGGACAGAAAACTCAGAAGACAAATCTAAGGGATAGCAATGGGGATGGATGAGGAATTCCTGTGACTTCCAATTATCTTTGTGAATCTTTTTTTTTTTTTTTTGTATATAAAATGACAATCCTGAGTCCCTCTTACATATATCAAAGACTGACTATATAGCACAGCATATGCTATCTGGATATTAAAGATTAGATTAATTAAGAGTTCGGTACAGTCAATTTATTTGTTATTGCCTAGAGACTTGTAAAGGTTTCTGATTCCTTCTGTGATTTCAACCTAGAGAAAAGCTGCAGTTTTTATCAGAGCGGAAAACCATTGACTCAGTCTAGGTTTATTTTTCCCAGAGGCACCTTCAGATTGATATTTTTATCACTAATTACTTTAACAAGTACTTCCTAGTTATATCAAGTACTTTTCATTTCCAAACATTTTCTAATTACTTTAGAGTCACCTCTACCTTCTTCTGTTTCTGCTCAAAGTTTATTTCTGAAATGCCTGTTAATTTCTTACAAACTTTGCAGGCTTTTTTGCATTCTCCCTGTATCAAACTTTGGAGGGTAGATTTTCCTTCTTTTCTGGATTTAGTTAAAAGAGAAAAACATTCTCAGAAATTAGGTTCTCTTGGTGTTTATGAAGCAGGCTTTACTATGCCCACTTTTTAAATGATAAAACTAGGGTCTGTTTCCAAATTAATTGACACTACCATTATCCATTCCACATTGTGACTTTCCCCATTGTAGTTTCAATAGATCATGGGTTGGCATAAGAAACTGAGTGGGAATTTTTTGGGAGTTTTATGGAAAATGCCTTACACGTGCATAGTACTTCTCAGTATCTGAAGCACGCCCATATGTTGTTTCGGTTGTCTTTCTTGTTGTCCTTCATTGTTGAAGAGGACCACGACATTAGGGGGGTGTTGAATACAGACTCAATCTATGGTTTTAGTGGTATTACATCCAGGTGATGTCATTGGTTCTCTTAGAGAACAAAGGGAAAAGAAGAGGAGGAAGAAGAAGAAGACAAAGAGGAACAATAACAAAAACAAAAACAGTAATGGTATTACTCAAATCAAGAAGTTCTCTCTACCAACAAAGGATGGCACGTTCTATGACCTTAAAAGTCTTAGAGAATTGCCTTCATGCCAAGGTGTCAAAATCAAATAGAAACACATCCCAGGGCTGCTGAATATTGATTTGTTTTTAAAAATTTACTCATCTATTCATTCATCCATCTATATCTATCTATCTAATCTATCTTTCTATCTATCTATCTATCTATATCAATCTATGTTTCTATCTATCTGTATATCTGTCTGTCTGTCTATCTATACTGATTTGTTTTTGTTCAGTCACTCAGTCATGTTCAATTCGTCCTGAATCTATTTGAAATTTTCTTGGGAAAGATACTAACTAGAGTGATTTGCCATTTCCTTCTCCAGCTTATTTTACAGATGAGGAAACTGTGATCAAAAGAGTTAAATGACTTGCCCAGGGTCACACAATTAGTAAGTGTCTGAGGCCAGATTTGAATTCATGAAGATGAGTTTTCCTGACTCCAAGTCCAGTGCTCTATCCGCTGAGCCATCTAGCTAAGCCCAAAACAAAATTATTTATTGCTATTTCTGTTTAGTCATTCCAGTGGTGTCTGACTCTTTGTGACTCCATTTGGGTTTTTCTTGGCAGAGACACTGGAATGATTTACCATTTCCTTCTCCAGCACGTTTTACAGATGGGGAAACTGAGGTAAGTAGGGTTAAGTGATTTGCCCAGGGTTATACAGTCATTGAAGGTCTAAAACCAAATTCCAGACTCTATATACCACACCAACTAGCTATCAAATATTTTTTTGGCTTTTTGGAGGGGGCAAGGCAGGGCAATTGGGGTTAAGTGACTTGTCCAAGGTCACATGGCTAATAAGTGTTAAGTGTCTGAGGCTGGATTTGAACTCAGGTCCTCCTGACTCCAGGGCCAGTGCTTTATTCTCTACGCCTCTTAGCCACCCCCTAGCTACCAAATATTGACTTAGAAAACTGCACATTAACACTATCTATGTTGTCCTATATTTTAATTTATTTTGTTTAACATTTCCCATTACATTTTAATCTTGTTTGGGGAATTTTGCTGAAGAATGCAGCCTGAGGGCTGTGAACTTGACCCCTCTGCTCTAGAGTGTTAGAAAGGCTTAACTGGAACCCAGGTTTTCCTGGCTCTGAATCCAACTCTTTTATCTATTTTGTAGGTTGTCTAAGATAATACAACAAATATTTATGTGGTGCTTAATAAATAATGTATAGCATTATTTCACACACTCCTCATAACAACAGCGCATTTAGACCAGAAATTTAATATTATTCCTAATTTTTAGATAAAGACACCAAGACTCAATGCTATCTAATTTATTGAATTTATTTATTGAATGCATTTATGTACTGTAATATATTGTATTTATTGTATGTAATGTGTTGTATTTATTGAATGTCTGCTCCATTCAAGGTGCCATACTGAGTGCTGTGAGTGAGGAAAAGGTTTATAAAAATAAAGAAGAAAGGGCCTTTTCCCTAAATGTCTTCCCAAGGTTATACAGGTAGTAGGTAAAAGAACTAGGCTCAGAATTCCTGTGCATAGACCCCTCAGTGAAGTCTGACAGGAGTTTTTCACAAAGGATGGTAGTAGTCCCATTAGCTGTTTAAGTATGAGGGCAATGTAGCCGCACGGAACAAAGTACTGTCTGAAAAGGGAAGTCAAATGTCCCAAATTAGAGCATTTTCACTGACTTGTCCTCCATGCCTGGAGTGCTCTCCCTCTTCATTTCTGCCTCCCAGCTTCTCAGGCTTCCTTCAAGTCCCAGCTAAGCTCCCACCTTCTATGGAAAGCCTTTCCTGGTCCTCCTTAATTCCCTGTCTTGATTATCCCTAATTTATCCAGTATATAACTTGTTTGTGCATAGTTGTTTGCATGTTGTTTCTCTCATTAAACCGTAAGTTTCTTGAGTGCAAGGACCATCTTTTATCTTTCTTTGTTTCTGACACATAGGAGGCATTTAATAAATGTTTATTGACTGACCGATTGACTTCACTTTCAGAAGCAGAATATCAACCAAAGTCAACTAACTTTGAAATGTCTCCATCAGGGACACTCATGACTGTGGCATTTGGAAAAGGTAGGCTTCTTTGGGGGATGGTGACCTGAGGCCCATCAGAATGGCAGACCATGGTGTGGCACAAGACCATGAAATATAAGGATAGTGGGCTGAAGGACCATCAAACCTCCGGATAGGTGGCATATCCTTTTCCCCTTTCCCCCTATGGTGTCCTGGTTCACAGTTTCAGTCACCCCAGCCTAGTTGTTGGTTTGTTTTTGAGCCTGGATCTCTCAGTTTCACCCTGGCTACTCATAGGCCAGATATTCATCAGGACCACTAGAGATGGCCTTAGAGGCCACAAGACCCAGATGGCTCTGGAGGAGAAAGAGGCTGGTGACCTTGCATAGCCCCCCCCCCCCCAATCAAAGTCAACTTCGAGTCATATCATTATCTCCCTAATGTCATGATCCTCTTCAAGAACAAAGGACAAACACAACTAATCCACTACTGATGGGCATGGAAGCTTGACCTGCTCTGCTTCTGAAACGGGTTAGTTTGTGCCTTTTTAGGCAGCCTGGTGGCCTCTGGTGCTCAGGGGCTCCCTATAGTGATGTCAGATTATGTGTCAATACCCAATCACATCTTTGCCCTGTTGTAGCTCAGGCCATTTGCTGGTTTCAGCCTCCCCAGTAGCAGGGCTTTCAGGTGTACTCCTTGCCTGACCACCTCATTCTAGCTACAAGTCTGGTAGTCACTTATGTCAAACCTTCAAATCCTTGGAGATCCGTTAGGGATGAAATCACCCTAGATCTCCCTGGAAAGTACCGAGGAGAAGGAAACACCATGTGGGGATTTGGGCCAATTGAACAGGGGTGCCAGTATTGGATTGGGAGTCAGAAGACCTAAGTTTTTATGCTACTACCTGATCATTCATGGTCAAGTTTTGTTATTTCTCTGGGCCTCAGTTTCTAGTGGATAGAATGTTGAACCTAGATTCAGGAATACATGAGTTAGAATTATGTCTCAGAGGCTTATTAATTGCATGATGCTGGCTAATTTGCTTAAACTCTGTATGCTTCAGGTTCCATATCTTAAAAATGGGTATAATAATGGCCACCACCTCCCAGAGTTGTTGTGAGGAGAATATAAGAATACTTGTAAAGCATTTTGCAGACCTCAAAGTGCTATATAGATGCTAGCTATTCTTGTTATCTATAAACTGAAGGGTTTGGAATATATGATCTCCTCAAGACTCTGTGAATGTAGGAAACATAGGTAGCAGACTCTGAAAGCAATGGCTTCAGAAAAAAGTATTTTCTCTGCATGTATATATTGTTGTTTTTGTTTGCCCTTTGTTCTCGAAGAGGACCATGACATCAGGTGGTGATGCCATGACAAGTGAATTGGATTTAAGTAAGGGAGGACTGTGCAAAGTCACCAGCCTCACTTTCTCCTCCAGAGCCACCTGGATCCAGTGGCAAAATATAAATCAGGCTGACTGGAGATGGCCCCAGATGCAATGGGAGACCATGGCATTTTTAAGCTAAGGTCTTTGACAGGTCTCAGTTCGATTGAGGCAATGCCCATTCAGTGATTAAAATTAGGTAACAAATGAAGGACAGAATGACCTCTTTTATTTAGTTTTCAAAAAAAAAATCAATCTGGGAGGAGAAGACCTCAGGATTTCTGGCCAAACTAGAAACAATTGCTATTTATGTTCATTCAGTCAATCTGGGCCCAAAGAAAGCCCCCCGAGTGGGGCTTGACCTGGGACCTATTATTGACCCATCAATGAGAGCCAGAGTGATTTGAGTTTTAGGAATGATCCTTAAAAAGAAATCTAGCCAGTAAACCCCAAGATATCTTGTGAGATTTCTTTTCACACTAGTGGAAAGAATGCTGGACAATGGACCAAGAGAAGCCTAAATGAATCCACTCTCACTATTTACCAGCAATGCAACCAGGGGCAGGGCAAGCCAGTTAACCTCCTTGAGGCTTAGTTACCTAATCTATAAAATGGGAACAACAATACTTAGAGCACTTACCTCAAAGGATTATTATTAATATTATTATTTTTTGCTTTTTGGAGGGAAATTGGGGTTAAGTGACTTGCCCAAGGTCACACGGCTAGGTTTTGTGTGTGTGTGTGTGTGTGTGTGTGTGTGTTAAGTGTCTGAGGCCAGATTTGAACTCAGGTCCTCCTGTCTCCAGGGCTAGTGCTCTATTCACTGCACCACCTAGCCGCCCCTTCAAAGGGTTATTATGATCATAAAACAGAGTAACAAAAGCTGAAAGAGACTCCAGAAGTTGTCTGGCACAACCCTCTCATTTTACACCTGGGAAAGCTGGAACCCAGGGGAGGTCAATGACTTGCCCAGAGTCACACAGGGAGCAAGTGGCCAAGGGAAGGATCGGGCATGGTACTCTTGCTCTCCATTCAGTGCTCTATCCTCTGTACCTGTCTACTTTCCTGCACTCATAAAGTCTTGGAATCTTAAAGTCCTACATAAATGCTGACTATTAATCTTAATTATTCTAGTCATTGCTGCCCAGTCCACTGTCATTAATATCCTCTTCAGGTAGGGGAGTATGTTATAAGACTAAGTTCACTAAGTGTCTCAGCTATTGGTCTGGTGTGACTTTCTGAAAGGGATATAAATTCACTATCTGAAACTGGAAAAAAATGGTATTCTCAGAATTCATTGCTCACTGGATTTACACTTGGCTTCTTTAAGAGCAAACGGCATATTACAATAAAAATGAATCATATTTTGCACGGTGCCTTTGACAAGACTATCACCTTCACCATTGCAACTCAACACACTGTTCCCACTGATGGTCTTGTTCACTTAATTTTTTTTTTCATTTAGGTAGGCAAAGGAAGAGGAACACATAATCACTTATAAAAACTGATGCTTTCACCTCCCTTATCAACAATGTCTAGATGGATGAACTGGGAAAGCTTCAAAAATGTACCAATTTAATTCTGAAAAGTGGAAACCAGATTTACTGAAATTTTTTTTTTTTGCTTTTTGGAAGGCAATTGGGGTTAAGTAACTTGCCCAAGGTCACAGGGCTAGGTTTTTGTTTGTGTGTGTTAAGTGTCTGAGGTCGGATCCAAACTCAGGTCCTTCTGACTCCAGGGCCAGCGCTCTACTCACTGCGCCACCTAGCTGCCCGATTTATTGAAATATTAATGCAGTACAGGTTTCCACATTCCAAGAGACTTAAAGCAAGTGGTGATCATTACTTACTAAAACCTCCCCCAAAAGAAGGAAGGATGAAATGGTTGGTTTAACTCCCATGATGAATAAATGGCAGTGCACAGGCAAATAAAATGCTCCAAGACTATTGGTAAGTAGCATGTCTGTTATGGACAGACAGGAATGCATAGCCTTCTGATTGCCAGTTTGTTTGCTTTTTTGGGGGACCACTACCTTTACTGGTATTGATTAGCCATACATTAGTTGTTAATGACACATATAAAAAGGATCTGATTTTTGTCAACATAGTCAACTCCTAGCATAGAAATTCCCTTCCCTCAAGAAGAACAAACAATCCACACTGGGGAAACAAAATGGCTAAAAACCAGACCTAGCCCAAATTGTGAAATACAGAGAAAGGGTGTTCCGTTTAATTAATCCATCCATATGCATACTTTACAACTTCATTGAAATGTATGTCAGTGGGGTCCTGAATCTTACTTTTTTCTCCTGTGTGCTACTGAGATTATAAGCATTCTATCACCTTAATTTCCGAATGTATGCACTTCCATACTCTGTACATTTTACCTTTTAGCAAAGATTAAAACAATTTTAAAAAATTCAGTAAAACCAATCAACCCACAAGTTACGTCTGACCTTTTCTTTTTGCAAGATACCATACCCATAGTACCCAAGCTCTTCAAAGAAGGCAGAGATCTTTCCTGAACAGTCATCTGGGCCTGGCATTAAGTAGTAAGAGAATATCTTGGAATTGTGGAATGACATAGTAATCTTAATCCAACCCCTTCATCTCATGGACAAGTAAACGGAGTCTCTCAGAAATGAAATGACTTGTCGTCAACCACACAGCAATTTAGTGGCAGAGAACACAAGGTTGTTGCACTCTGGGATCCTCGGTCCTCACCACTATAGTTTTGGTACAACAAAGTGAAGACCAGCCTTTGTATTTTGTGTGGAGTCAAAGCAAGTAGACCGCAAAGAGCTGCAGTAAGGCACAAAGCAAGCCTTCCACAGGGCTCAGGCACCTACCTGCTCAGAGCTCCACAGTATATTCAAGACGTGTATTCCCAGAATCTCAAGTTCCAACAGTAAACCAGTGACAAAGCTGATTTTCAAATGGTTTTAATGACAGACAATCTGCATACCAATTGACTCATTTGAGCACATGATGGCTTAGAACAATACAGGGAAAATATGTAAAAAGGTCTGTAATGGTGTATGACAATTGCTTCCAAGTATGCTGACCTTTGGTAAATGAAACAAACAGAAAGTACAGTACTCTTTTGATGAGACATTAATGAATGATTAAGAATGGATACAGCTGCATCATCGGCAAGCACTTTGGTAAAAATATTCTTTTCATTTCATGTCTGTCCCGTAATTATAATGGAAGCATTGTGCAAGTCAGCCAGTAAGCGCATGCAGTAAAATATTTATGTTTTATAATAGCTGTACGGTTTCCAAGAATGCATTGTCGAGTATAGACACTTTCCCCTTTTCCCTTTGTCACCTCATCTTTACCAGCCACATACCCCTGGGCAAGCCCTGAAACAAAAGCCTCGCTCAGTATCTGTGGATTGTGCCATGTCCAAAAGAAAAGGTGTTTCTGCTTCCTTCTGCAATTTTTATTTAGCTAATGTTCAGGGGAGGAGGGAATAGATCATAATTTCCTGAATTATCTCTCTGCTTCTTGGGGTTCTGTCGTGTAGATAAGAATCATGGGCAGATGAGATGATGAGACAAATAGTTAACTGGGCTTCAGACATAAGTACTATGGCTCAAGAATGTTGTAAAAATAGGATGATGAGAAACTGTCCTTAGAAAAGCAAACCTACACTTTTAGTAGCCTTGGAAAAATGGACAAACAGTTGCCCTCTCCCAAATGTGCTTATTTCATACATTTTAGAACTGAAAGCAACCTTGGCTTCATCTCAGAGCTGGAAGAGACCCTTAGATGCCATTTGGATGAATTCACGCCTAGTTCATGAGCCCTTCCTTTTGAACATCACTAAAAAAGTGGACATCTAGCCTCAGTTTGAACCCTGAAGACAGGGAAAGAATGCTAGATTTGGAGTCAGAGTCTATGTATTGAAATCCTGACTCTACTACTAACTAGGTGTATGACCTTGGACAAGTCACTTTATTTCTTTGGGTTTCAGAATGCTCATTTATAAAATGAAAGGGCTGAACCGGTTGACCTCCAAGGTCCCTTCCAGATCTAGATCTATTTATGACAGATAGTGATAGGAAGGGATAAGTTTCACTACCTTAATTTTGAACAGCTGTCATTATTAGGATGTTTTTCCTTACACTGAACTAATATATCTGCCTCACTGTAACATTTGGATTCAGCTGTACACTCTGGAGCCAACAGATGAGTTAACAAGGTACCAGGGAAGTTATATGTTTTACCTGAGGCTGCACAGATAGTGATTTAGTGATTGTGCCAGGACTAGCACTCAATCTTGGGTTCTCATTCTTGGCTCTCAGACTGGTGGTCTTTCCATTAACCTGCTACTACTGCCTTCTAGGGGTAAGTGTAATCACAGTTCTTCCCATAGCCAAAGTTAACTCAAATTTGTATCACTATGGAGAACAGGATGAAGCTCTGAATTCCATGATGAACTTTGGGAGAAATCACCCTGCTATTACTTCCTATCCTTCTCAAATGCCTACAGGATGAAGAGAGAGAGGGAAAAGGAGGTGCAATCAGAAAAATAGACATATGTGTTATACATATACTACAGCTATGTGTCTCTCTGTCTCTATCTCTCTCCTTTTGTGTGTGTGTGTGTGTGTGTATGTGTGTGTTTCTCTCTCTGCTTCTGTCTCTCCGTCTTTTCTATATGTTGACCAGAAAACAGAATGGGGAATTTTTTCTTGTTTGAAGTCTGTCCATAATTAATTCTATGAAAGGTTTAAAAAAATCTTTCTGTCTCTTCTAATCTTGAACCTTCTGACTGTACCTGGGTCATTGATGAGCACAGTTGTATCTCCCCAACAGTGAAGAAGAAGGACAAAGAAGGAGACAGGAGTCATGTTTGCTCTAAGCCCTGTCATGTTCAGCACAGGTGACAGCAGTGGGAAGGTCTTGCATTTTTCACCTGGAAGAAGCCTCTCTTCCTGAAATTCCTTCAGCGCCCCTTGGCCTTGGTCTCCAAGATACCGCTTCACTATGGAATGTACAGAGAGCTTTGTTATGTCACAGGTCAGGAAGTGATATATATGGCACTTTCCAAGTGTCAAAGGAAGCAGATGTCTTAGGCAGGTTTTGACTTATAACTCTCCTGCACAATCCCGTAAATCTCTAATTTCTCCATTTATTAGTCCTTGCCAATTCTGGAGGAAGGGAGGAAGAGGAAAAGGGAACCAAACACACACACACATACACACACACACACACACACACACGCACGTGTGCACACACAGACACACAGAGACTTTGGCAAATCCGGTTCTTCAGGGATTATTATTCTTTTGCTTGCCCCATTTTCCATTTTGTACTTTTGCATAGTTTTTAAAATTTACTTTTCATTTTGACATGTTTGCCACAGAGTGGCAACTCTAAGAAATGAGGAAGATTTTGTATTTTCTTGTTGGATATGAAAATATATTAGGGACAGGGGACCTTTTTGAGTGATTTACCTCACTGAGGAAGACACTCCTTCTTTGTTTTAAGAAATATTTCCTTTCATTATCATTTCTACCTCCATAACATCTCTCATATCTGGCCCCTTCACTACTCAGTCAGCTGCTACCCAAGACCAAACCTTCATCACCTCTTTCCCAGATTACTTTCCTAAGATGTGCTTGCTCTGACCCAAAATGTTTCCAGCTGGCATCTTCGGGATTGACAGTTCAAGGTCTCCCTGTGTTGAATGCAACCTTGTAAGTACTCAAGTTCCCCTTGATTGTGGACATAAACTTTGCATTCATTGCTTCTGGAAGAAATCCTCTTCATCTTCTTGCTGCAATTTATGCTGGAAATTCTCCCACCTGAAAACTCTTCAACATGACATGGTCATGTACCCTGAAGGGGAAGGCATGTGTGACATACACCAGGAAGAACAGAAGTACTTCTGTTGTCCAAGGAAGACTCTCCTGTGTGTGAGCTGTGCTAAATCAGAGCAGCACAGAAATCACACACATTGGCCCATTGCTGTGGCTGCTCTGAAATACAGGGAAGAAATACAGGCACGTTTGTCGTACTTGGATGACCACCTAAAAAAACTTCAGGAAGTCCAAAAATTTTCAGGGAAAGAGAAACATCTGTCATGGGTTGTTGAATGCAGTGACTACAGAAATGGGTCTGCATTTGACCTAAAAGATCAGGAAGTACTTAAACACGAGAAGGGGAAGGAGAAGAAATCAAAACAGGAGGAATTTGTTCTGGAGGAGATAAAGGAGAAATTCAGTGAACTTTATCAGAAGCTCAAGAAGACAGAGGCTATCCAGGAATGTAAAATCCTGGAGCAAAAGAAGGAATGGGAGGCCGATATAGCCGGTGAAATAAGATTCTTAACAGACAACATCACTGAGCTGCAGGAAAGCAGTCAGAAACCAAACCTGGAAATGTTAAAGGATGCGATAGAACCATTGAACAGGACTTTGAGACAATACACTTTGGAACCTTTCATTCCAAGAATGGATATTTCTTATGTCGATGTGGTAGCTGACTTTTTAAAATTCTATCACAGATTTAAACTGTTGGAGAACTGCAATTACTATGATTTGGCTGATGATAAAGGAAGAACTATCATATTTAGAACTGACTCCTCAGGAAGCACATCAACTATTTACACAACTGGCCATGTTAAAGCTGAGGCCACCAATGGAACACAATTCCTAGATCCATGGTACCAGGACCTAATTATTGACAGAGAAGGATGTGTAAGAACCATCACCATTATGAGTGATTTCACTTTGAGGGATAACTAAACTAAGTCTCTTTACCTCCAGGCAAAATGCAGTATGTGCAAATAGCCCTGCATCTAAGGTTGGGGCATTTTTGTATGTATGGTTTTGGATCTGTTATATTTAATAAAGCTCACATACAAGCCTGATCCTGTCTTTCTTTCATTAAGTAAACTCTAGCGGATCCCTGTGGCTTCTAAAAGTAAAAGTTTCTCTCACTAACTTTTTTTTGCTTTTCTTTTTCATTTTTTTCTTTTTCTTTATTTTTGCTTTTTGGAGGGCAATTGGGGTTAAGTGACTTGCCTAAGGTCACATGGCTAGTTTTTGTGTTAAGTGTCTGAGGCCGGATTTGAACTCAGGTCGTCCTGACTCGAGGGCTGGTGCTCTAGTCACTGTGCCACCTAGCCACCCCTCTCACTGACTTTTAAATACATTCAAAACCTGAGCCTAACCTCCCTTTCCAATTTTATTATACATTATTCCTGTTGGGGACTTTATGGTCTAGTCAAGCTATTTGACATACATGATATTCTATTTCCTATCTCTGTGGGTTTTTTTTTTCTTTTTTGGAGGGGGAAAGCAGGTCAATTGGGGTTAAGTGATTTGCCCAAGGTCACATGGCTAGTAAGTGTTAAGTGTCTGAGGCTGGATTTGAACTCAAGTCCTCCTGACTCCAGGGCTGGTGCTCTATTGACTGCACCACCTAGCCTCCCCTATCTCTGTATTTTTAACCTTCATGAACCCCATTCCTGGAAAACATCTTCTTATCTGATATTCTTAGAATCCCTCATTCCTTTCAAATGTCCGCTTATGTACCACTTTCTCCATTAAGCCATTCCTGACCACTTTGATGACAGTATCCATTCTCCCCAAATTATCTTGCATTTATTTCAAATATTATCTGTGTATATTGGACTTATTTAGATTTTTGTCATGTCCCTAAATAGAATACAAGCCCCTTGGGGTTGGGGACAATTTCATTTTTGTTTTTGTGCCCTTCCCCCCAACCAAGCATGATGCCTGGTGCCAAGTTGGCATTTGCTAAGTGCTTGTAGATCGACCTATTAGTTTTTATTGATGCCATCGTCTTTTCCAGCTCCTTTATCTCCAAACACAGCCCTCCTTGTCTCTGCCACTCAGAAGGCCATTCTCCAAAACAAAGAACAAAACAAAACAAAAAAAGAAAAACTAGCAAATACATCAGGCGACAGCATATGCAGTATTTCTACTGCTCCCCTTTACCAGCTCCCTCATAGTCCCCTATATCTCTAGCAAAGAGATTGCCTCATCTCTTCTTTGGGGCCAGCCTTGGTCAATATAATTAGACAGTGTTCAGTTTAAATTTCTGTTACTATTGTGTTTTCCGTAGTCTATTTCTTGTCATAATTATAGTCTTTGGAAATAGTGTTTTCCTGCTTTATAAAAGGAAGACCCTCTTTGCAAAGAGAGTTGAGACTGATGAGTCCGAAGGTGTGTGGGTTTTCCTCACAGTACGCCATTCAGGGGATTGGCTGAAGACCATTCTGCTCTGAAGGTAGAGATAAAGTCTGCCAGTGATGGAGGAGTCCAGAGTGTGCAAAATGATTTCCTGTAGCAGTCTGGTACTCCAAACCAGTCAGTCCTAGAGAGGGTAGAAAGCAAACCTTAGAGCAGAGCTAGCTGTGGGGATTTTTGAGTGGTCTGTGGCACTGGTGTCCTCCTTCATGAATGTTCTCTTGACTCCTGGCTAAGGCCTCTCCTCCAGCAATGTGGATGCCCACTAACTGGCTTTAAATGGTTGATGAAAAACCAAAGTGACAATCGTGGTCCTCAGTACAGAGCTGGGGGCTCTGGTGGAAGAAAGCAGATAGCATTTTCATTTTAACACCATGGGAAACAAAGGAGGAGAAATCCATCATTGGCAAGAGTCTGTGGGTGATATTAGAAAGGAAAGGGATTTTATTTATGACATGCTACAGATAACTAAGCTCTCCTTCCTCTCCCCCAAAGCTTCATTCTATAAAACTGTCCCTTTAAAGACATGTCCAAGCCAAAGGGCTTTTCGGCTTCTCTGATTAATATGACATTGATTTAAGCTCAGCTTGTTAGCTTTCCAATCCTTGAGTAGAGCTGGGGTTTGAATAACTAAGTAAGCTTATGATGAGCCTGCTACATCATTTTTGTTTTCTTAAGATCACCATTAATGCATGGAGTCAGCATGAAATCACTGCTGCCCTCTGGTTTATTACCCACCAAAAGTGATACTACAGCAAATGTCTTCCTGGAATTTTGGGGGGCAACTCAAGATTCATATTCCATGCCCATTGAAACACCCTCTTAGGATCTAGGCATCATTCAAGATTTTACTTCTTCTTCTTCTTTTTTTTTCTTTTTTGGAGGGGAGAAAGGCAGGGCAATTGAAGTTAAGTGATTTGCCCAAGGTCACATAGCTAGTCAGTGTTAAGTGTCTGAGACTGGATTTGAACTCAGGTCCTCCCGACTCCAGGGCCAGAGCTCTATTCCCTGCGCCACCTAATCTCCCCCACTTTTGCTTCTTCTGATTCTGCTTGTGTCTGGTGCTGATTTCCTGCTCTATCCTCTCTTCTGACTTATTTTCCTCTCACCTTCCGCAGCTCAGTCTTGTTTCTTCCTTACTGCCAAAGTACAAATACCAATGTTCGTACACTAAGGTCAAAGATGACCTTCTTCAGGCAGCGGGTAAAGCTTTGTTTTAAATGATTGTCTCTCCTCTGTTCGCCTTCACTTACATCAGTTTCCTTACCCTCCGTCCAGATTTACCTGTTCGATTTCTCATTCCCCTAGGGAGGGATGGGGAACCCCTGTGTGGCCCTCTAGGCTCTCAAGTTCAGCCTTTTGACTGAATCCAATCTTCACAGCACAAATCCTCTTAATAAATAGATTTGTTTTATAAAACTTGGAATCAGTCAAAAGGCCCCACCCAAGGTTCTAGAAGGCCACATGTGGCCTAGATACCACAGGTTCCTCACCTGTGTGGCCTGGAGCCTTGCCAAGCAATGAGACTGAATCTGATAAATGAATTCACAAGAGGTGTTAGTAGCTGAAGATGACTCATTCATAGATTATAGAATTTATAACAGAATAGCACCTTATCATCTAAACTAAAGGTTTTTAATTTTTTTTTTTTATGTGTCATGGGCCTTTGGGGCAGTTTAGGATAGTCTATATGCCCTTTCTCAGAATAGCTTGTTTAAATGAATAAAATAAAATACAAGAGATTATAAAGGAAATCTATTTTATGAAAATATTATATAGGTTTTGTGAGTTGCCTGTGTAGGTTATGTATATGTACATGTAGGTTGTCCACAAAAAGTCATGGAGAAATATGTCTGGAATCTTGCCCACTCCTCTCTAAAAGAAACTTATTTCTATCTGGAGGGTAATAGAGGAAAGGCTCATTAGACTTGTCTCTTTGCCCACTTCACAGGGAAGGTACCAGGCTTGAATTATACTAATCTGTCCCCCTAAATTTCATTAGTTTAGGGGAATGATCTTTTTTCTTAGGGTCAAATCATTTTCCTGGTCACTATCTCTTAAGGAAAAGGGGGTCATCCCTATCTGAAAACTTGACCCTTTCCAAATGCAAATCACATAAAATAACCATCATCAAAAGTGCATAATTAGTAAACCCATTAATATAAATAAAGAGCAAGCAGAAATTAGAGAAGTTAGAGAAATTAGAATATGCAAGATAATACACAAAGCAAAGGAGAAAGATACTTTAGCTCAACCAAGAGAGTCTCCAATCCCACCAAAGGGGCATTTCTCTGAAACCTCTAGGGAGGCAAATTGGAAATCATGGACACATTGAGGAGTAAGTTTTTCCTTACATGTTTACCTTCCCAAATATTTCCTTTATCTCTTCAGCATTGGTCCCAAAGAGACATTGGAATCTCATATGTCCTTTCTCTTGAAGAAGGAAGAAAGAAGAATGTCTCTTAGACCCAAAGCTCTTGTTTCAATTCTGCCTCTCATGCAAGCACACCATGTAATCATCATTTTTCCCAAGAATCTTATGTAAATATTCCAGTGTTGAGACTTGGGTTATAATTTTTAAAAATAGAAGATGGTGGAGAAAAGGTGGGAATTCACCTGATTCTCCCAAATTCCCCTCCAAACAACTTTAAATAATGCCTCAAAATAAATTCTGGACTGGCAGAACTCACCAAAGGACAGGGTGAAACAATTTTTCAGCCTAAGACAACTTAGAAGGTCAACAGGAAATATCTGTCACAGGGCTGAGAGTGGAGTACAGTTCAGTGCAGGCTGTGATAGCATAGGTCAGGCCCCAGCAACCAGCAAGCAGCAGGCCTTGAGTGTGACTGAATTGGCATGGTAGCAGCAATGGCTTCAGGCTTCCAGAGCTCTCAGCCCAGTAAGGGGGTTGGACAACTGGTCAGAAGGAGATCCTAGGGATTCCTTTGCTGGCACTGGGTTCAGGATTCTATTGCCATTGTCCATATGCAGATCCAGGTGGTGGCCCTGGGTCCCAGTGCCAGGGTGAGGAGGAGCACTAGTATACCAGAGCTTGCAGTCCTGAAGGAGAAGGGACCCTGGTCACAGTTCCAGGGTGGAAAAGAGTGCTTGTGGTCACTCACAGACAAGAACACAGGCCAGGAAAGCAGTAACCATATGTCTTCATAGATCAGACAGCCTTGGAAGAACTGAAAACTTACAGATCCCAAGAGCTAGCTCTGAAAACAGACAAACTGAGTCAACCATTTTGCAGGGCAATTAGAAACTATTCCTAAAGGGCTATAAAACTTTGCATACCATTTGATCCTGTAATGGCACTACTGGGTCTGTATCCCAAAGAGATGAATAAAAAAAGGAAAAATACCCATATGCAAAAATATTTATAACAGCTCTTTTGGTGGAAGCAAAGAACTGGAGACTGAAGGGATATCCATCAATTAGGAAATGACTAAACAAGTTGTGGCATTTAATTGTGATGGAACACTATTAAAGATGAGCAGGATGTTCTCAGAAAAACCTGGAAAGACTTACATGAACTGATACAAAGTGGAATGAGCAGAACCAAGTGCACATAGTAACAGCAATATTGTATGATGATCAACTGTGAATGACTTAGCTACTATCAGCAATGGAAGGACCCAAGACAACTCCAAAGAATTTATGATACAAAATACTATCCACCTCCAAAGAAAGAATTAATGGAGTCTGAATATAGGTCAAAATCATGTATTTTTAAAATTTTTATTTTTCTTGTGGTCTTTTTTTTCTGATGTGTGTTTTCTTCTACAACCTGATATGGAAATATGTTTTGCATGACTGCACATGTATACCCTATATCAAATTGCTTATGTTCTCAATGAAGTGAGAAGGGAGAAAGGGAGGGAGAAAATGTGGAATCAATTTAAATAATTGTTTTTATATTTAAGGGGGAAATAAGATATTAAATAAATATATTTTTTAAAATGAAAAAAATTTTAAAAATAGATTCATGCACCCTAGGTTAAGAGCCCTTAACTAGATCAACCTCCTCATTATAAAAATGGAGACATTGAAGCCCAGAAAAGGTTAATCCTCTTTTTTTTTCCTTTTTGGAGGGGGGTGACAAGGCAATCGGGCTTAAATGACTTGTCCAAGGACACACAGTTAGTATCAGTCCTCTTTTGCCTATGGTCATATAGGTAATAAATGGTAGAACTGGCGTTTGAATCTAAGTTCTTTGTTTTCAAACCAGGATTCTAACAAACTCCACTTCACTGCCCTTATATTAGTTTGTTATCCTTCCATAGAAAACAATGTCATTACAAAAAAGGACTTTCTCATGTAGCCCAGAGAAATAACTAGAAAATTGGATTCAAGAATAATGAAAGAGAATTCATCTCTGCCTCCTTCTCCCCTCCCCCAACTCCCAGTAGGGCAGATCAGTGCAGGAAGTATTTTTGGACAGGTAGGCCTTTACCTCTCAAATCATCCCATGGATATGTGGTTTATGCAAACCTGGCTTGGCTCCCACTAATCATGTCTTGCTAGCTTTTGCTTTGCTCCAGCATGCATTTCTGAAGCAGGGACCTTTAGGCTCCAAGCCTTCATTATATGGTTTCATAGATTTTAAGCTGGAAGAGATCCCAGAGTTGTTCTAGTAGGGTTTGCGAGTTGTCCACATTGGTTTTGTTTCTATAGAGGAAAGTGGGGCCTCAGAGGTTAAGCTGTTTGCCCAGGGTCACGCAAACAGTGCCTGATGCAGACCTGAGTGAAGGCCTCCGACTCCCCATTTGGCATTCTTTCCCAATGTCACTGACTATTTCTTTTCCATCAGTAAAAGTCAGAGCTTCTGGACAGCCTTG